>OZ030016.1:79363055-79565555 GCA_964023405.1 Apodemus agrarius | reverse complement strand
ATTGATGGCTGTTACGTGCATTTTGCAAATGCGTAAATGCAATTATGTTTTTAATTTTGATGGATTTCTCAGACTATAACCCTATCATAAGTCAAGGGCATCTGTGCTTCACTGAGATATAATTCAAAAACAAAAATTGTCCTTTTAAACATGGAGGTATAATGTCTTTAGTAAATTCATTAAATTGTACAAACATTGTCACTATATAATTTTAGAATACTTTTATCGCCCTCCTCTGTATTAGGTATGCCATATTAGAGGAACCTATGCTGCTTTTCATGTCTGGCTTTGTTAATTTATCATAAAGTTACCAATATTCTACGAGTTTTAGTCCAAGCCAGCACTTTGTTCATGTTTAATATCTGAGTGGTATTCCATTGTTGGGATAGCCTATATTTTGTTTATCCACTTCTCAGTTGGAATGCATTTGGGGTATTTCAACTTCATGTCTATTATCAACCATGCTTCTATGAACACTCATGTATAATAATAAGAGAAATCTTCAGACGAAGTCGGTCACAACTACAATCTCAGCACTCAAGAAACTGGAGCAGGGGGATTGACTATTTGAGGTCAACCTGGGTTTCATACTGTGTTCCAGGATAGCCACAGCTGTTGAGTGAGTGCCCACTTTAACCTAAAAGCTTTTAAGTAAATAATCTTAATTAATTCTAGAAAAATATAAAAAAAATGCTCAAAATAAAAATCAAACTAGGACTGATGGGAAGCGCTCAGGAAGCTAATGCAAGATGGCCAGACGTTCACGAGTAACTTGAACTGCATTACATGCTTAAGCCAGCCTGGGCTACATAGTAATACTGCCTCAAAAATTATGCTTCATTATAGATCAGTTTCTTTCCCAATTCTTCTCCTATTACTGACCCAGGCATTACAAACACTGTGTGCATTTCATAAACCTAACAGTTTCTGTTTACTTATTATTGTGTCATTTCTTCTTCAAATAAGTTAGAACACCACAATATGTTTACTCTGCCCTGTTCTTATTTTCTCTATGGACTCGGGTTGCCTCTCTTTTTTTCCTTGTGTTTTTGTTACTGATACTCAGCTATTGGTGATTGTGTAAAATATTTGCTTATTGTGTAATATCTCTATTCCACCTTTGATTTGATAACCAGTGATGCTAGGTATGTGCTTTTTCATTGATTGGGAGATTTTATGGTTGTTCCAGCTTTTTTTAGTGTGTCAGCCTCCTGGCCTTTGCCCTCTCTGGTTTCTGACAAGAACAGCTGTAAGTTCCCCTGCATATGATGCCCCCTGCCCCCATCCTCTCATATGCCTGGCTTTATCTTTGTGTTCTTGACAATTTGGGTAGCAAATGTCCGGCACAGCTGTCATCTAAGTCACATTACTTAGTGTTTTCTTGGTTTCTTTGATTCTGTGCTGAAACCTTTTGTGAAGTATGAAGTCACATAAATGTTTCATTTCTTTTTTGTCTTTCTAGTATTCTGAATAGTTTCTCTCTCTCTCTCTCTCTCTCTCTCTCTCTCTCTCTCTCTCTCTCTCTTGTTTTTTGTTGTTGTTGTTTGTTTGTTTGTTTGTTTGTTTGTTTTTGAGACAGGATTTCTCTGTGTAGCCCTGGCTGTCCTGGAACTCACTCTGTAGACCAGACTGGCCTCGAACTCAGAAATCCGCCTTCCAAGTGCTGGGATTAATGGTGTGCACCACCACCTCCCAGCTGAATAGTTTCTCTTAACTAGACTTTAAGCTTGCAGTTTTCCAACCCGAATCTTTTCTTGAGCATCTCCAATAACAGTTTGATGCCAGGTATTTGTGTTTTTCAACTTTAATGTTTTCACTAGGTTGTGGATTTTAATATCTAAAACACAGTGGATAATATGATCTCTAAATCAATATAATCATGCATTTCTTTGTTCCTTTATGCTCTGCAAAGTCTCTACTCTGCCTGCTGTATATGCCTGGCTCCCTGTGAGTTCCTTTAGTTTCCTGTGTACATGCTACCGTGTCCTATTCATTTCCAGTTCTTGTATTTGTGGTGTATTTGATGGATGAAAACTGGACATCTTGGAAGCCATCTAGAGTTCTTCTTTCCCTCTGGATGTTTGCTGTAGTGGTCTATTCATTTCTAAAGTCCAGCTCTAAGAGATGTCTTTCCTGACAGCCACTAAATCCTATGCTCAGTATGTTCTTTGTCAACTATGTTTTTATTTGTAAACCAAACCTTTAAAAGTTGCCCTGATTTCAATATACCTTAATTGTAAACAGTTTTACTTAAAAACCACAAATCAGTGGTTTTTCTATCCTTTCCCAGTGGCTCTGTATGTGGCTTGACAGATGCATTCTAAGTCCAGGTAGTCTTTTAATCCCGTTTTCACTGTCCACAAAGGCAGGTCTTCATATTCACTCAGGAATGAGATAATTTTCATATCTAGAACATTGTGATATCTTGCACCTTGCACGCCTGCGGTCATATCCAGGACGTAAGGCTGGCCACCAAGGCTCATGTTGATGAGCACACTTTGCACTAGGTATCTTGCTGTTTGCTAGTGTATTGTCATAATCATTATCTCAGCTTCAAAGTTCTCTGGTTGTTTGCCTTTGAGGATGATATTTGTTGTGACAATTATCCAAGGACTTGAGGCGTTCCCAAGCTCTACCAGATTCCAAGCCATCCTCTATTGCCTCATAATTTGGGGCCACTTATGCTATCATCTGGGGGTGGAGAAAGGAATGGCTGCAACCCGGGCTAAATAGATTTGTCAGTATGCCATACCTTTGTAAAAGAATCTGGAAAATATCATCCTAAGTGAGTTAACCCAATCACAAAAGAATACACACGAAATGCAATAACTGATAAGTGGATATTAATGAGCCCAGAAGCTCTGAATACTCAAGACACAATTAGCAAGTCAAAAGATTCCCAAAAAGAAGGAAGGAGAGGACCCTGGTTCTGAAAAGACTGGATCCAGTTTTGTAGGATAGTATCAGAACAGAGAAATGGTGGAGGATGATTGGGGAATAGGCTGGGGGGGGAGGAGAGGACTTATGGGACATATGGTGAGGGGGGAACTGGGAAAGGGGAAAACCTTTGGAATGTAAACAAAGAATATAGAATATAAAAAATAAAAAAAGATATTCAATCAAAGAAAAAAAAAGTTGAGTGTTCAAAGCCCCAGATATCCCAGGTATTAGCATCCATTAATGCTTTATTTCATTCTCACACTACTCCCAAAGAAAAATAAACATTGTGTTGATTTCTGTTACTCTATTCCAGGGCTTGGCACATATTAGAATATCTAAAAAGTATTTTGAGTGGAAAAAAGCTTATATTAAGTCATCCAAACAAAGAGTTGAAATTTGAATGACCACTAATTTGGGATTTTTAAAAATATTTGCCACAGAATTCACTCCCTTGTAAAAAGACCAGATGGTCATACTATGAACTTTTCCTAATTTAGGGCAGGCACAAGGGTTCATAAATATCAACTGTAAGAAATCTAGGCTTAGGAAAATATTAAATTTCCTGGAGCTAAAAGCATACAGGAATAAAGACAAATGCACCCCACCTTAGGGAAAGGATTCAACTTTACAATTATATAATTACAGTAATAGCAGGAGGAATGGCTTGTTATCTCAGAACAAAGGATTCCTGTGCTGTTCAAGAGAGTAACAAGATTAGTAATGTGGACAAAATACTGTTTCAGAATGTTCAGTGTTGAAACCAGGAGAAGCCACACAATTCTTAACCCCTGGAGTTTGTGAATCAGCTACAATTTATGCACACACAGGCACGTGTTAGACTGAATCATGAAGTCACTGTGCCTGGAACTAAGAACACAAAGAAGGTTGTTGCCTTCAGGGCCCCACAGCCCAACGAAGGAGGCAGGTCCACAAGTGGGTAATCACCAAGAAAAGGCACAAGTCTGAAAAATGAGCGGAAGGTAGATTTAATGGGCTAATACATTAAGTTGGCAGCAGAGAGACCTGTCTCCAGATGCACCTTCATGGGCTCGAGTTTTCCCTCGTCAGCCCTCAGCACTGTAGGGACAGGGAGTTCTGTTCCTTACAAACATTCTCTTTCAGATCCACTGCCACAGCAGAACAGACTGATACACATCCAAATCTAACTACGAACTGCCTTCTTGTTCCATGTAAGGCAGTAGACCTTAACTTTCCTAATGCTGTGACCCTTTAATAAAGTTCTTCATGCTGTGGTGACCCCTATCATAAAATTATTTTGTCGTTACTTTATAACTGTAAATTAGCTACTGTTTTGCTTAGTAATGAATATCTGATATGCAAGGTGTCTGATATATGAAGAGATCACTTGACATCCAAAGGGATCATGACCCACAAGTTGAGAACTACTATAGGTCTAAGGTCTCACGCTCACCAGTGGCAGCTGCTACCACTTTCAGGTAGCATTTGACTGATACAATTTTTTAATTCTTTTATATTAAATCTATCTGTGATTATATGTTTAAAGTTGGCATTTCAGCAGCATAATGTCAACTCATGCTTTTGGCATATAATAATGGAGTAAGCTGATCCCATCTCTGTCTTTTAGTTGGAGTGATGGCATTACTCATATGTAATGTGTGACTTTTAAATACAGTTTAGTGGAAAATCTAGCACTTGCTATTTTCACTTTTCCTATTGCTTTCCTCCTTTTTCCTTTACTGTTGTATTTTATATGTTAAGGACTTATTTTCTGATTACATTTTTATCTCTATGAAAATCCTATTTAGTATTCTCTCATGCTTACATTTCCTATCTGCTTTTAGACTTACCAATATACTTCTCAATTTTTTCCTATATCATTTTTAAATGGCTCTACACTATTGCATATTCCACCTGAGGACCTTGCAATAGCAAATGTGCACATTTTCCCGTTTCTTTCCTCCCTTAAGTCAGTTGACACTGGAATCTGACTAACATAAAATTGGCTTCAAGGATGTTGCTGAACTAGTTAACCCTAAGTCCAGAGGTTTTGGAACTAGTATAGGGGAAGAATTCAGAAATGCTCGGAGAACTGCCCTGGAAGAACCTCTGTAGGCAGAGGGTAATGCTGGCAGTCCAAAGATTATAATGCAGCAAGAAGGTAGATAGTAAAGACTGCACTCATGGGCTTTCAGATTGCAATAATGCCACTATTGGTGAGCACTGGAGGGCACTCAGGTATCTACTGATACGTAGCGTAAGTTTTTAGCTTCTCCTCATTATGCTTCCAGTGGGTCACACTTACAGCCATCCACCCATGATCCACGAATAAAAGACACACACATTAGTTTATTTTTAATATGCCATCTAGCTCAATGGTTGGGCACTTCTAATCCCCCACTGGCTACTCTAGGCTCAATCAAGGAAATCTCACGTGACAGCTCCTATGTCTTTCATCCATATCCCATCACTTCATGGTGACTCCTCCTTCTCCTCCCCCTGCATCCTAGCCTGTGCACGGCTCTAAGGTTCCACCTCATGCCCCTTTGCTCAGTCATTGGCCACTGGCATCTTTACTGATCAATTAAAAATGAATTGGGGACAAGGGCCTTTAGAGACTGGACAGGCAGACTCCCGATTGAATTAAAACTTAGAACTAATCCCAACATTGATGTCCCAAGTCTTTGTGGGTGCTTAAGCTTAAGTTGGTAGATTAATTCATCTTCCAAAATTAGTTTCAAGACAATTCAGGATTCAGATTACTGCTTACATGTTGTCAGCTGCCTCTAGCCAGATGTACAATGAGAAGCTGGGAGCTGTATGTACAGCAAAAAAAGATTCAAAAAGCTTATGGTTGGATCAGAAAAGTGTTTATAATATTAGAGCTGTTAGGGTTTCAATATGAGATGTACTCACAGGTGCACATTTGAATACCTGCATCCCATCTAGAAGTGCTGTCTTAGGGAGTTAGGGGCTTTTAAGAAGTAAGGACTCCCTGCTCCCACCTGCAGTAGCAATGGGTGATCTAGATGGGATCTAGTTCTAGAAAACTCACCCTAGTGTTGTAGGTGCGGGAGAGCTGGTAGGTTTACCAACTCAGCCACCACCAGCCACCTCAATCTAGGGCTTTAAGTTGGCCTATCCCAACATCTATGAGTTTCTGGAGCATGTGAAGGGGCTGGTTCTTCACATCCAAAGCTTCAGTATCTCCATGACACAAGACAATAACAGGATATCTAAAAGGAGTCCTGGGGAGAATCCAGTATAGCAGAAGTGAGAGGTCTCAAACCAGACCAATGACTCATTGCAATGAATATTTGCAAGTAAAGATATGTGGACTAAAAGGTATACACAGTTCAACATACTACAGCTTCTACAATGAATTTTTTCTTTGGGGGGCTTGCAAGGATGAAAGGCAATATGAAGAGATGGGGCCATGAATGATATAAAATTCACAAAGAATCAATACAAAGTTAAATAAAAACAAAAAAAGGAGTGGAGTCTCAATGGGAGAAGTAGAGAGCTTGAGATGAGGTCTGCGAGGATTAAGGCTGACACTATGGCATCCTGAGTTCTCTCTGGTCAGTGTAATGTCATAAGCTGCTGCCATGCACTCCTGCAGTCATGACTATTGGATGTCCCCACTTCTATGTCTTCTCTACTAGATTGAAATAAACTGTATACCCTTAGATTGTTCTGTTAGATGTTTGGTCACAGCAATAAGAAAAGTGGTTAATCTCTAAAGAAGTCACATTTTCTATGGACAGTGGGGTTATTAAAAGGAAGCCAAGTACTTTGTATTAAAATAATAGGAAAGTGGCTTTGAGGACTTTTCACAGACTGTCCACAATCTATCCATCACAGGCCAATGGTTTTAATGTAAAAGACTGAAAAGATTTCTTCAGGACATACAGCAACCACTGAAAGCCTTCCTATGTTTGGCCATCCAGACATTCAAGAAGTATGGCAGCAGTGGGGCCTAGACATCACTTGACCCAACCAAAACTGGCCTTCATCCAGACAATGCTGGTTTCTGTTGGCATGCAGAATGAATAAACTACAGGACTATGGAGGTTCACACAAAGATTGAAAAGTCTTAAGTGGCCAGCAATGCATGCCAGAATTAAAATCTTTTACAACAACCCCTAAAAGGTTGACATGTGAATATGTGAGACTGGAGCTCAAAAACGTCACAGACACCCCAAGAAATTAGAGATGCTGGGAGCACAGACCACTGCCAAGGAAAGATGAAGGTCAGAGCCAACCTAAGAGGGACTGTGTGGTTTGCATCCGGCAAGGCTGCGGTAAAGATGGTGGCTCACACTTTTTCAAGTGCACATCACATCAAGATGTCCCTGGAATCCAAACATGCAGTTACAGATCTTAGTGCTTTCCCTGCTGGGTATCAGCTGTGATTGGCCCCTTGCCTCCTTCTAGTGCCCCATTCCTCCCTTTTAGGGTGAGAATATGCTCCTTGTACCATTAAATGTGAGAAGTATGTAGCTAGCATTTTCTTTTTAAAATTTTATTAAGGCTCCCAACTAAAAGTGTGCCTCAAGTCTCAGAGAAGACTCTGGACTTGACCTTTTGAGCAGCATTGGTATGATTATGCTTTGGGGTCTTGTCTGTTCTGCACTGTGTGGTTGTCATATAATAGAATGCCATGGAGCGTCACCATAAAGCAACAGTTCCCAGCCTGTGGTCATGACCACATAACCCGTGTATTAGATATTTATATTATAATTCATAACAATAGAAAATTATAGTTATGAAGTAGCAATGAAATGATTTTATGGTTGGGGTCACTTTAATTTATTATAGCCACAGCATTAGGAAGTCTGAGAACCATTGCCCTAAATGCTCATGTGTAAAGACTTGGTTGTCACTGCTGTCTTTAGAGAAGTGCTTGAACTGTGAAGCGCTGATGTAATGGACAGATTATTGCACTCACAGGCTCATCATTTGATTGCAGTATTGAGAAGTGATGGAAACACTCAAATGTTGAAGGATGAACGGCACTGGGGCAGCTCCTCTGGGCTGTGACTTGCTCTGTTCTATGTTCTTCCTTCCATTTCCCCATCACCATAGAGTTTAGCTACTTTGCTCTTCTGCTTCCTTCTGCTATGATGTTCAGACTTGCTATGGTCCAGAAACAGTAGAGCCCCCTAGCCACGACCTATAACCTCTGAAGCCCAAACCTCTGAAGTCAATGTCTGAAAACCTGTGAATCCCTTTAGGCTGCTTCTGGCAGGCATTTATTTTACTAATGTAAAAGTCTGAAGAAGTCAAGGTGTATATAATGCTTATCTTCCTGCTCATTTGAGAGTGAATAAATGGTGTTTTACATTGGTTGCAAAACAAATGGCTTTGGCTTAACAGTCTTTCTAAGGTCTTTCCTTTTGCAATATAATTTTTCTGTTGCTTCCACCCATAAGTGGACTCTATTTTCCACTTCTTGGAACTGAGCAATTGAGTTTGTTCAAGATATTACGAACAAAGTAACAGTGCAAGTTCCAAGCAAAGCCCTAAAGAGGTGTACTCTCACTTGCATCCTGTCTTAGAGTCCCATTCTGAGAGTACCAGCCAGGAGTAGCCCACTGGGAAAAAAAGACACTAACATGGCAGTGTTGTCTTGGTTTATTCTGTGTTAATGCGCTAATGGGTTCATTCTGGAATGATTGACCCTCAAGCTCACTGCAGAAATTGGAGCTAATTCCATCCATATTAACCAGACCCAAAGAAAAACTCTCTATACGGCCTATGGACTCAAAGAACTGCACATTCTTGCAATCTCTAGGCACTGACTTGGAGATAGGTTGCTATGCAGCCATGAAGACCTGATCAGCTGACACACCCATAGACATCTGGCATACAGAGAAGAGTAACAACAGGGTT
This sequence comes from Apodemus agrarius, assembly GCA_964023405.1. Lineage (NCBI taxonomy): Eukaryota > Metazoa > Chordata > Mammalia > Rodentia > Muridae > Apodemus > Apodemus agrarius. Next base: position 79,556,741 of record OZ030016.1, on the reverse strand, counting down.
TCTCAAATATGCTTATGTCTTTCTGACAACTTTGTTTTTTATAGTATCAGTAAAAAAACATGTCTTCTGGATTTCCCCTGCCTCCACTGTAAAGAAAAAGGTTTCAGATGACAAAGCATTGCCAACAGTTCAATTTCCCTGAGCCATTTAATTCCATCATCGACACTAAGTCAATTGATGTCAGGTGTTTCCATTCACAACAGGCCATCTGTGCTGACTAGTATCATGTCAACTTGACACAAGCAGTCATTTGCCAAGAGGCAACCTCAGCAGAGAAAATGTATTCACCGGGTTGGCCCATGGGTAAGCCCATAGGCCTTGAGTGTAGTCTTGATTGGTGATTGGTAGGAGGGCGCAGTCCACTGAGCCAATGGTCCTGTGCACTATGAGAAGGCATGCTGAGCAAGCCACTGGTGGGAAATCAGTAAACCTTAGTCTTTCATGGCTTCTCTTTCAGTTTCTACCTTTAGGTTCCCACCCCACTTGAGTTCTTACACTGACTTCCCTCTGTAAGATCTATGGTGTGGAAGTGTAGGCTAAATAAAGCCTTTCTTTCCCAGGCTGCTTATGGTCATGGAGTTTTATCACAGCAACAAAACCCTAACTAAAACAATATGCTTGGACCCATAGTTCAACCTACCAATCAGATAAACTGTTGACATCTTTTATAACTGTTCAAAATACATTAAACCAGGAATCTACATACACTGGAGCTAAACAGACAAACTCAGCCTGATTTAGCTTTTTCTTTTTTCCATCATTATCCCACACCCTTAAAATCCACTCCCATACATAGTAGCCTAACTTGTATAAATTATAAAACTCATTATATTTATTGTTTGTGTGTTGCAGCTCTTCATGGATCACAGTGAATATTTTTTGCGAGTTGAAGCATTGAGCCACATCGATGAAATTGTTAGTCATTTCCAGTTTTACAGTAGAATTTTTTGGGATCTTTTATGGATAATAACATGTCATGAGTAAATAAGGAGATTTTGACTTCTTTTTTTTTTCTATTTGTATCCCATGAATTGTCTCTTGCCATATTGCTCCAGCGAGCACTTCAAGGATGATATTGAAAACGAGTGAGGATGGTGGGCATCCATCTCATTCCTCACCTGTGGCATTGCCTCAAGCATTTGTGCATTTAGAGTGGTGTTGCCTGTGAGTATCTCATTTATAACTTTTATTGTATTGAGATATGGTCCCTCTGGTCCCACATTCTCCAAGAATTTCTGCATAAAGGTATGTTATATTTTGCCAGAAGATTTTCTGCATCTATTGAGGTAATCATGTGAATTATTTGTATTTCAACCCATTTATGCAGTTTATTACCTTTATTCATTTGGGGATGTTGAACTATCTCTGCATTTCCAGGATAAAGCCATCATGGTCATGGTAGAAAATCCTTTTGATGTATGCCTGTATTTTGTTTGCAAGGATTTTATTGAGGCTGTTTGTATTTATGGTCATCAGAGATATTGCCCTTAGTTTTCTCCTTTTTATATTGTATCTTTGTATGGTTTTAATATTCGAAGGATACTGGCTTCATTGAAGGAGTTTAGAAGTGCTCCTTCTGTTTCTATGTTTTTGAAGAGCTTCAGAAGGATTGGCTGTAGATTTTCTTTGAATGTCTGGTAGAATTCTGCTGTGAATCCATCTGGTCCTGGATAATTTTTTTTCTTGGAAGGATTTTTATTACTGCTCAAATCTGCATATTTATTCTGTGTCTGCTTAGGTTGCTGGTCTCTTCTTGCTTTGATTTTGGTACTGTGGCTGAATCTAGAAATCCATCGGTTTCATTTAGATTTTCTACCTTAATGCAGCACAGTCATGTCCGTCATGATACCAGTGATGTAGCTGACTTGGGTGGCAAGAGTGTGAAGAAACAGAGCTGGGGTCAGGTGGTCTCCTGGTTTCTCTGACACAGAAGCATTAGCAACCCAGAATCACAGCGTGTTGATTACAGAGAGTTGAATAGAGAAATGGGGTTATTAGATGCAGCTGAACATGGAAGTTGGATTGTTATATCCAATAAGCAAGGAGACAATTCCTTAATATGCATTGGATCAGGGAGATATACAGGATTAGCTAATTTCAGTAAGAGCAGTCTCTGTAGGAGAGTAGTCTTTAGACCATGAATTTCTGGGAAGAGAACGCTATGGTGGGCATTTTCTGCATATACTGTAAACATCCACACACATGGACTTGAGAAAGACTTTGCTGTTTATTTCTGAGCCCCACCCTGGAGAACTTTGCCATTTCCCTATAGGTCTGGGGTCCTTGATGTCACCTTGCTTATTGTATAACATGATTATTAATATTGTGTATATATTAAAAGCTGGAGATAATACGGCATCAGGTTTTCCTTAACCAGATAGCTCCTAATAATCTCAAAGAGGCCTTTAAAATCTCAAAGCTTAGGCCTTAGTTGTGCAGACTCCCAACTAGCTCATCTAAGTTAACCCAACCACCTAGCCCCATCCAGCCACCTAGATGGCTATACCCTCCAGGCTGTAGTCATGTAAGTCTCCCCTTATATCCACTGAAAAAAAGGCCCCTCCTCTTCATTCCAGAGTTCCTCACTCCCTTCAGGAAGTCCCACCTTCCTTTCTCTACTACCAAATCACAGGCTTTAGCCTTTTATTGACCTATTAACTAGGAGAGTAAGGTTTGCACAATAAAACTGATGGGTGTGAGAATTTACTCCTCTTGGGGCAACCATGTCATGAGATACAGAACTTATTATTTGAATATATAACAGCACCGGTCCAACCTAACAGCTTACGTCAACAGAATACATTTACTTGGGACCTCATTCACCTAAGATTTAGTCTGCTTCCTAGAAAGAACGAGTTTTTAAGGTATTCCTTTATACTATTCTGGATTTCTTTGGTGTCCATTCCCAGCTCACTTATGATTCTGCTAATCTGGGTCATTTTTTTTTCTCTTTTGTTTACATGGGTCAATGGTCTATTGGATCTTATGTATCTCCTCAAGGAATTTGCTCATAGACTCGTTGACTCTTTGTATTATTTTCTTTATTTTCATTTCATTAATATAGTCTCTGATTTTTATTATTTCTTTCCACACAGTGGATTTGGGTTTGGTTTGTTCTTGTTTATCTAAGTGTTTAAGTTTCATTATTAAATCATTTGTGTTCTGACTTTTTAATTTAGGCACCGAGAGCTATAAATTTTGCTTATAGGATTATTTTCAATGTGTCCCGGAGATTTTGTTGTGTTTTTATTTTCATTTAGTTCCAGGAAATTTTTTATTTCTTTCTTGATTTCTTCTTTGACACATTCAACATTAAGATGTGAATTGTTTAAACTCCATAACTTTGAATACTTACTAGATATGTGTTTGCTCTCAACTTTAACTTTTATTGCACTATGATCAGATAGGTCACATGCAGTAATTCCAACCTTTGTGAATTTGTTAAGATGTATTTTGCATCCCAGGATGTGGTTTATTTTAGAGAAACTTCCATGGACTTCTGAGTAGAATGTATTTTCTTTGGTGTTTGGGTAGAATATCCAATAGACATCCATTAAGTCCCTTTGATGTATGGTGTCAATTAATTCTCAATTTATTACTTATTTTTTGTCCAAATGACCTGCATACTAGAGAAAATGCACAAAATGCTGGTAGGGACACCTGAGTAAGCTGCCAGCATGCCACAATTTAAAAATGTCAATGTTAAAGCCGGGCGTGGTGGCGCACGCCTGTAATCCCAGCACTTGGGAGGCAGAGGCAGGTGGATTTCTGAGTTCGAGGCCAACCTGGTCTACAGAGTGAGTTCCAGGACAGCCAGGGCTACACAGAGAAACCCTGTCTCGAAGAACCAAAAAAAAAAAAGTCAATGTTAAATATTTAGGATTTTGTCAAGTCTGTTGTCAACTCTTTGGTGCTTTCAAATCTTGAAATCAGTCACAATAGAGAATTTATATCAAGGAAATAGAGAAGTGCAAGAAGGAGAAGGAGGAGGAGGAAAAGAGAAATGCAAGAAGGAGAATATAAAAGAGGAGGAGGAAGAGGAGGAGAAAGAGAATTAGAGAAATGCAAGGAATAGGAAGAGGAAGAGAGGGAGGAGAAGGAAGAGGAGGAAGAGGAAGAAGAAGAAGAGGAGGATGTTGTGGATTGCCCTAGTGCTGTTTGTATTTTGATGTCAATTTTGCTTCCTCAAAAGGTGCTACCCCTAACAAGAAGTAAATCACATACTCAGGTGATCTCACTGAAACTTCTCCTCATTCTAACTGATCAAATAAAGGCTAGAGACTATAATTGGGGAGTGGAAGGTAAAGGTAGAACTGGAGGTCTCAGACAGGGAAGGATGGAGAAGGAGAGAGAGGGGATGGAGGAGGAAGAGATGGAAACCAATATGGAGCAGAACCACATAGCAAGGAAAAAGCTGCAAGTAGCAAAGGCTCTCACAGTTGGGGAATAAATGGTGATAGTAATAGATCTGCCCAATTTAGACATATAACTTATAAATATAATAACTGGGTTGTGTGTTTTTATACGGGCCTATTCAGGTTGAAAATTAATGCAATTAATTGGTGCCCAACGTGGGGCTTAGAACCCAAATGACCTGAGGTAAAAAGTCCACCCCACACCGCAAATAAATGGTTGGGGCTGCAATCTAAGGCTGATTGAAAGCTAACTGGGTCTGAGGGGTCTAAAGAGAGGTGCTGAGAGGCTCCCTCTCCAAGCCCCAAGCAGACTGCAGCATCTAGGGGCAGCACCCCAGCCTGAGTTGGGACTTGGGAAGGGCCAGTGTCAGGTTCCCTGAGTCTAGGATGGATGGGGGACCTTGGAACATAAGTACCTGCAGGCTGATCTGGGGCATCTACACCCAAGGGAGCCTTCCCATGCTCTCACTTCCTCATATTCCCCACCACTGAACATGTGCTGATAACTGCTTGCACTGCAGGCTGCCTGAGATCAGTGCACATGATGCCACCTACAATCCAAACAAAAGACAGTCACTTCTGAAACACAGAATCCTTGGGTCTTTTTACACTTAGCCCCTCCTTATGAATAAAAGAATCAACGATGACTGCAGTGTCATGAATCAAACAGCAGAGGGAGACAAAGATACAAAACGCTCTGGATCAGGTTATTTCATTCATATATATATATATATATATATACACACATATATGATAGTTAAAGATGAGAAACATATATATATAATAATTAAAGATGAGAAACACAATAAATACCTTTTGGGTTTTATGGTATGATATTTTGAATGATTCAACTGGGATGGATTTAAAGGAAAAAGACACCATGTCAATTACTGTTATAACAGTGTTAAGTATCTTGATTTACTATGTCTTCTCAAAAGACAGGGTCCTAGATTTTTTTTAAAAAAAAACAACAAACCTATGAGCATGAGCCTTAGAAAAGGGATTGGGGAAAATCCATGTAAGTTGGAGACAGGAGCTGGAAAAGATGCTAGAACAAAAGATGCATAAATTCATAGATGAGACTGAGCAACAGAGAGATAAACTTAAGACTTGACAATATTGCCTAGAGAAAACACTGGAACTACAGGTACAGGAATGTATATATCAAGATAAGCAACAGAGAGAGGAAAATGAAGGTTGGAGACTAGAACTGGAAAGAATATTAGAACAAAAAAATACAGATTTTGATAGATCAACTGAATAGAAAAAGAAAGAATGATAAAATTTAGAAGCAGAGTCTAGAGGATAATTAACTAAGGTTAGTAAATTAAAATAAAGTAGATGATGCAATATCATAATTACAACATAAAAAGAAATAATGAAAGCAGAGCCTACAACAGAAGATACAGGACGTTATAAGAAAGCATTAACAACAGAAAGAGAAATCTAAAACTTTGCAACATGGCCTAGAGGAAACATTAGAACTAAAGGCACAGGAAATTCTATTCATGATAAGCAACAGAGAGAGGAGAATTAAGGTTGGAGACAGGAACTAGAAAAGATGCTAGAACAAAGGATTCAACAGGTCTCAGAGTAGACTGAGCAGCAAAGAGAAAATAATGAGGATTGGAAGCAAGGCTTGGAGATGAGCCTTTTAAATTAATCAGAATAAAATAGATAGCAGATTATAAGAATTATAATAAAAATTAAATTATGAAAGCAGAAGCTTGAACAGAGAATATAGGAATTTATGGACCAGAAGGAGCAACAAAAGGAGAGACATGAAATATGGGCACAGACCTTAGGGGAGGAAATTGAAATATCAATTAGGGATAATACTCAGAGACAGAAGATAAAATTAGAGAAAGCCAAACGAAAGTTGTTAGCAAACAAACTTTAGTTTATCTAGTTAGTATACAACAAAGACCACCAGATGTTGACCATCTGCAGTTATAAAGAATTTGAAATTCAACCCATAGATGTGTAAGAACTGAGAAAAATTAAGGAAAGTGTCACTAATTTCTCAATGCATTAGCCATTTCCAAAAAAAAATCTGACTTCTTGGGCTATTAAAAATAGATTAATCGCCTAATACTAGAAGGATACAGGAAAAGCAATATTGGAACCTATGTGACATTTACAATGATTTTCATAGTGGGGAGAAGAGGCTAATAAGATAGGGTGCACAACAAAATAGAAGCAAGGGTAGAAATATTTTTAAATATGAGCTGCTTAATGAAGGCTGTTTTGCTGAGATAAAGGTGTATGCTATGTATGACAAAGAAACCTTGGCACTATGCCAATTAGCAGCTTTAAAGGCCTGGGACAAAATCACAAAAACAGGGAAGAGTTTTGAGCCATTTTCTTGAGTCATATAAGGCCCAAATGAAACATTTCCTGAACATTTGTAAAGGTTGACTTTCATTATGAGAAGGAGTATATCAGCAAGAAAGACACTAATCAAGTCCTTAGCTTATAAAAAATGTGAATGCTTGAACATTTTTTAAGGTGTTTCTCAGCCATCCGAATTTCTTCAGGTGAAAAGTCTTTGTTTAGCTCTGTACCCCATTTTTATAGGGTTATTTGGTTTTCTGGAGTCTAACTTCTTGAGTTCTTTGTATACATTGGATATTAGCCCTCTGTCGGATGTGGGGTTGTTGAAGATCTTTTCCCAATTTGCTGGTTGCCAATTTGTCTTTTTGACAGTGTCATTTGCCTTACAGAAACTTTGTAATTTTATGAGGTCCCATTTGTCTATTCTTGATCTTAGAGCATAAACTATTGGTGTTCTGTTCAGGAAATTTCCCCCTGAGGCAATGTCCTCAAGGGTCTTTCCCCAGTTTCTTTTCTACTAATTTTAGTGTGTCTGGTTTTATGTGGAGGTCCTTGATCCACTTGGAGTTGAGCTTAGTACAAGGAGATAAGAGTGGATCAATTCTCATTCTTCTGCATGTTGACCTCCAGTTGAGCCAGCACCATTTGTTGAAAAGGCTATCTTTTTCCCTCTGGATGTTTTCAGCTCCTTTGTCGAAGATCAATTGGCCATAGATGTGTGGATTCAATTCTGGGTCTTCAATCCTATTCCATTGATCCACCTCCCTGTCACTGTACCAATACCATGCAGTTTTTAACACTACTGCTCTGTAGTATTGCTTGAGGTCCGGGATACTGATTCCCCTAGAAGTTCTTTTACTGTTGAGAATAGTTTTAGCTATCCTGGTTTTTTTGTTATTCAGATGAATTTGAGAATTGCTCTTTCTAACTCTATGAAGAACTGAGTTAGGAATTTGATGGGGATTGCGTTGAATCTGTATATTGCTTTTGGCAAGATTGCCATTTTAACTATATTAATCTTGCCAACCCACGAGCATGGAAGAATTTTCCATTTTCTGGGGTCTTCTTCCATTTCCTTCTTCAGAGACCTGAAGTTTTTTTCATACAAATCTTTCACTTGTTTGGTTAGAGTCACACCAACATACTTTATATTGTTTGTGGCTATTGTGAAGGGTGTCATTTCCCTAATTTCTTTCTCAGCCTGCTTATCCTTTGAGTATAGGAAGGGTACTGTCTTAGTCAGGGTTTCTATTCCTGCACAAACATCATGACCAAGAAGCAAGTTGGGGAGGAAAGGGTTTATTGAACTTACACTTCCACACAGCTGTTCATTACCAAAGGAAGTCAGGATTGGAACTCAAGCAGGTCAGGAAGCAGGAGCTGATGCAGAGGCCATGGAGGGATGTTACTTACTGGCTTGCTTCCCCTGGCTTGCTCAGCCTGCTCTCTTATAGAACCCAAGAATACCAGCCCAGAGATGGCACCACCCACAAGGGGCCCTCCTTCACTTGATCACTAATTGAGAAAATGCCCCACAGCTGGATCTCAGAGGCACTTCCCCAAGTGAAGCTCGTTTTCCTATGATAACTCCAGCCTGTGTCAAGTTGACACACCAAACTAGCCAGTACAATTGACCCCTTGTCAACTTGACACACCAACATATCACAATTAAGCCTCAACCCTTACTTTCTTATTCATCCCCAAGATCTCAATAATGTAAAAAGTCCTACAGTCTTTACATATTAAAAGTTCAATTCCATTAAAATGTCCAATACCTTAAAATTCAAAGTCTTTTAAAGATTCAAGTCTCTGAACTGTGGGCTCCACTAAAATACCTTCTTTCAAGAGGGAAAAATATCAGGGCACAGTCACAATCAAAAGCAAAACTCAAACTCCAATGGTTCAATGTCTGGGATCCAACTCACGATCTTCTGGGCTCCTCCAAGGACTTGAGTCACTTCTCCAGCTCTGCCCTTTGTAGCACACACCTTGTCTTCTAGGCTCCAGCTGCCTGTACTCCACTGCGGCTGCTGTCCTTGGTGGTCATCACATAGTACTGGCATCTCCAAGCCTCAACTCTTTTGCATGACCCCTTCAGTCCTGGGCCATCAATTACAACTGAGGGTACACTTTCACCAATGGCCTTCCATGGCCTCTCACAGTACCAAGCCTCAGCTGTTCTTCATGATGCCTTCATGCCTTCAAAAGCAGTACCACCTGGGTGACTCTTACACAGTACCAAGTCCTGCTACAGCACAAGGTACAACCTTGGCTATCTGGAACACACCCTTTGTGCTCTCAGAAAACACTTCCCAGAAGATTTCACCTCAGTGATGCTGGTTTCTTCTTAATTACCGCTAATTTAGCTCCAGCTAACCAGCATCAATAGTCCCAGGAACACAAAAGTTGACTTTAATGGTTTTGGTATCTTGTTAATTACAGCTGATTCTTCAGCCCCAGCTAACCAAAACCACGGAATCTTCATGGCCCTGATAAGAGTCTTTAATCTTCCCTCTGAAATTTTACAAGCCAGGCCTCCATCTTCTGCCTTGTTCTCAACATAATCTTCCAAGCTCCTACACATCTCACAGAGGTCTCAACACTGAATGGACCATCTAGCCCAAAGTTCCAAAGTCCTTCCACAGTCCTCCCCAAAACATGGTCAGGTTGTCACAGGAATACCCCACTCCTGGTACCAATTTGTCTTAGTCAGGGTTTCTATTCCTGCACAAACATCATGACCAAGAAGCAAGTTGGGGAGGAAAGAGTTTATTGAACTTACACTTCCACATAGCTGTTCATTACCAAAGGAAGTCAGGACTGGAACTCAAGCAGGTCAGGAAGCAGGAGCTGATGCAGAGGCCATGGAGGGATGTTACTTACTGGCTAGCTTCCCCTGGCTTGCTCAGCCTGCTCTCTTATAGAACCCAAGAATACCAGCCCAGAGATGGCACCACCCACAAGGGGCCCTCCTTCACTTGATCACTAATTGAGAAAATGCCCCACAGCTGGATCTCAGAGGCACTTCCCCAAGTGAAGCTCGTTTTCCTATGATAACTCCAGCCTGTGTCAAGATGACACACCAAACTAGCCAGTACAGGTACTGATTTGCTTGAGTAGATTTTATAACCAGCTACTTTACTAGTCATTAGAGAAATGCAAATCAAAACAACCCTGAGATTTTACCTCACACCAGTCAGAATGGCTAAGATTAAAACTCAGGAGACATCAGGTGTTGGCGAGGATGTGGAGAAAGAAGAACACTCCTCTACTGCTGGTGGGACTGCAAGCTGGTACAACCACTCTGGAAATCAGTCTGGCGATTCCTCAGAAAACTGGACATGCTACTTCCGGAGGACCCAGCCATACCACTCCTGGGAATATACCCAGAAGATTCCCCAGCATGCAATAAGGATACATGCTCTGCTATGTCCATAGCAGCCTTATTTATAATAGCCAGAAGCTGGAACGAACCCAGATGTCCCTCAGTGGAGGAATGGATACAAAAACTGTGGTATATATACAAAATGGCATACTATTCAGCTATTAGAAACAATGAATTCATGAAATTCTTAGAGAAATGGATGGAGCTGGAGAACATCATCCTAAGTGAGGTAACCCAGTCTCAAAAGAATACCCATGGTATGCAGTCACTGATAAGTGGATATTAGCCTAGAATCTTGGGACACCAAAGACACAATTCACATGCCAAATGATGTCTGACAAGAAGAAAGGAGTGGACACTGGTGCTGGAAAGGATCAAAGCATCAGTGTAGGGGAATACCAGAACAGGGAAATGGGAAGGGGTGGATGAGGGAGCAGAGGGAGGGAAAAGGGCATGTGGGACCTTTGGGGGTGGGGAATCAGAAAAAAAGGAAATGACATGTAAATATAAAATATATCCAAAAAAAAAAAAGAAAGAAAAAGAAAGACAAGCAAAAAATAAAATAAAAAAATGTGAATGCTGAATGCAAGGTAGTAATCAGACCATTGTTTGTTTGTTTGTTTGTTTGTTTGTTATTTATAAGTAACAGCATAAGGGAAAGGCTTTGCATTGTGAGAAATGAAAGAGTGGGCCTTATTAAACCATGACGCGGTGCTCGTCATGAGATTTTGCCTTTTGAACAAAGCCACTAAAGAAGCATGCTCGTGTGAAAGCAGGGTCAGCATCAATGGATGAGTGAATTAGACATACAGGTGACATTTGACCTAGTTTGTTTGAAATGATCTAAATAGGAGAATCTGCCACTAGGAGCCTTGAGATGACCCAAAATTTCAAATGTCTTAACTATGGTGAGCAGAGTCATCTCAGAATAAACTGCAGGGAAAACCAAATTAATCCCAAAAGGGAGCCTATGCCTTCTGGAAAATATAAAAGATGTGACAAAGGTTGGCATTGGACTAGGGGATGTAGAACAACAACAGACAAATAAGACAACACTCTGCCAAAACCCTCCCTGCAGGAGTGGGGTGGGCTCTTGAAGGCCCCAATTCGAGGTAGGACATTCTTCCTCAGGATGATTAAGCACCACTGCTCTGAAAACAAATGTTGTGAGACCAGATAGTATGACTTAGGCAAATTCTGTAGACAAAAAAAAAAAAAAAAAAAAAAAAAAAAAAAAAAAAAAAACTAAAAGGGGGCCAAAAGCAAATATTTTGGCAAACTTCTATAGAGGATCAAAGACCCAAGCTTAAAATACTAGTAAAAAAAATATTGAGATTGAAGAAGTGGTTGACACTGGAGCAGATATCACCATTATCTCTCCAAAATCTTGGCCTGCAGGTTGGCCACTTCAAGAGGTAAAAAACCAATTTCAAAGAGTTGGGACTTTATTCCACATAAAGCAAAGTACCGGACGGCTTAGATGTACAGGGATAGAAAAATTAAGGCCATACATGACTGATATATCCATAAATTTATGGGGAAGAGATTTGTTACAGCAATGGAAAACATAAATTAATATTTCCTCAGTTTCAGAGGCTGGCCACAAAACCAGTCAGATTCCTTTAAAAAAAAATTTGTTAAGGAACGTTATCAAGGACAATTACAGACTCTCTAGGCTGTGCATAAATAAGATACAATAGGGGATGGTAATTTAGCTTTACATCAAGGAATTACTGCTGATAAAACACCAACAGCCTTAACACTAAAATGAATGACTGATCAGCCCATTTGGATTGATCAATGGTCTCTGACCTATTAAAAACTTCAGGTGCTCGTCAAGGAGTAGCTGGAGGCTCAGTATACAGGGGAGTTCACCAGCCCTTGGAATTCTGTGGTATTTGTCCTTACAAACAGTCTGGCAAATGGAGAATATTGACAGATCTCATAGCAATTAATAAGATTATTCACCCAACAGGTTCTTTGTAGCCTGGAATCCAATTGTCCTCCTTGTTGCCTAAGAAATGGCCTATCATAATGATTGATCTAAAAGATTGGATTTTCTGTTTGTTTGTTTGTTTGTTTGTTTGTTTGTTTTTAACAATTCCCCTACATGAACATAAGGAAAGGTTTTTTTTCCTCAGCATCTACCCTCAATAGAAGTTGTTAATAAAAAGATATCATTGGAAAATCCTGCCGCAAGGAATGTTAAATAGCCCTACCTTGTGTTAATATTTTGTACAGTAGCCATTAGAGATGATTCTCAAACAATTTCCTCAATGAATGACATGATTCATATTGGCTGATTCAGACATAAATATCCTGGAAAGAATGTTTGATGAAATAAGAAAAACCTTGCCTTACTGGGGATTGCAAATCACCCCTGAAAAAATACAAAGAGGAAATTATATTAATTATCCAGGATATAGAATAAGCCTACAAAAGGTTAGACCACGAAAGGTGGAAATCAGAAGAAACCAATTATGGACTCTTAATGAATTTCAGAAGTTATAGGGCGATATTAACTGCCTGTGACCTGTGGTTGGCTTGGCTACTAAAGAACTTAGCAATTTATTTCAAACCTTACAAGATAATAAAGATTCAAATAACCTGAGGAAATGATCCACTGAGGCTGAGAAAGAATTAGCTCTGATAAAAAAGAAACTACAGGATGGCCTGCATCTTAATTATCTTGCCTTCTCATCATTCCCCTACTGGAATTGTTATGCAGGAGGAAGATTATATCTTTTTTAAAGCATGTTCTTTTATTGAAAAAGAAAGTAAAAACATTTTATTAATTGTTATAAAATTGAAGATTTACATGGAAAATATTTCTGATAAAATAGGACAGATATATAAGAAAACACGTTAAAATTGACAATTTTCATAGAAAATTGAAGAGTAAAGTGGTAGATATAAAAAAACATTGCAAAATTTATTGAAAAGGGAAGTAGAAACATTTTATGATAGAATTGAAGATTTACAAGGAAAATATTTCTGATAAAATTGTAGAAAATATAGAAACACATGTTAAAGTTGAAGATTATCATGGAAAATTTTATATAGATATAATAATGGTAGGCATAGAAAAACATGTTAAAATTGAAGATTCTTGTGGAAAATTATACAGATAAATGGTAGGCATAAAAATAATTCTAGGCTGATTGAAAGTGGAATTATAAACATTTTCAGGTAAAACAAGATTTACATGGAAAATATTTTTGATAAAATTGAAGGAATATATAGAAAAACAAATTAAAGTTAACTACTTCATGGAAAATTATACAGATAAAATGGTAGAAATAAAAAAACTTTCTAAATTAATTAAAGATGGGATTAAAAACATTTTGTGATAAAATCAGAGATTTACATCGAAAACATTTCTGATAAAATAGAAATATATAGAAAAACATGTTAAAATTGAAGATTATCATGAAAAATAATGCAGATAAAATGGTAGACATAAAAAATTACTAAATTAATTGAAAAGGGAATTACAAATATTTTCTGATAAAACTGAAGATTTACATGAAAAATATTTCTGTTAGTCTATGTCTTTTTATTGGGGGAATTGAGTCCATTGATGTTAAGAGATATTAAGGAATAGTGATTGTTGCTTTCTGATTTTTTTGTTATTTTTATGCTTCTGAGGTTATCTTCTTTTGGGTTTGTTGTAAGAAGATTACTTTCTTGCTTTTTCTAGAGTGTAGTTTTACTCCTTGTGTTGGCAATTTCCATCTATTATCTTTTTTAGGGTTGTATTTTTGGACAGATATTGTGTAAAATTGGTTTTATCATGGAATACCTTGGTTTCTCCATCTATGATGACTGAGAGTTTTGCTGAGTATAGTAGCCTGAACTGGCATTTGTGTTCTCTTAGGGTCTGTATGAGGTCTGCCCAGGATCTTCTAGCTTTCATTGTCTCTGGTGAGAAGTCTGATGTGATTCTGATAGGTCTGCCTTTGTAATTTACTTGCCCTTTTTCTCTTACTCCTTTTAATATTCTTTCTTTGTTTAGTGAATTTGGTGTTTTGATTATTATGTGCCAGGAGGACTTTCTGTTCTGGTCCAGTTTGTTTGGAGTTCTGAAGACTTCTTGTATGTTCATGGCCATCTCTTTCTTTAGGTTAGAGAAGTTTTCTTCTACAATTTTGTTGAAGATATTTACTGGGCCTTTAAGATGTAAATCCTTGCTCTCCTCTATACCTATAATCCTTAGGTTTGGTCTTCTTATTGTGTCCTGGAGTTCCTGGATGTTTTGGGTTACCAGCTTTATGCATTTTGCATTTTCTTTGACTGTTGAGTCAATGTTTTCTATGGTATCTTCAGCACCTGAGGTTCTTCTATCTCTTGTATTCTGTTGTTGATGCTTGCATCTATGACTCCTGAATTCTTTCCAAGGTTTTCTATATCCAGAGATGTCTCACTTTGTGATTTCTTTACTATTTCTACTTCCACATTTAGATCCTGGATGGTTTTGTTCAGTTCCTTCACTTGATTGTTGGTGTTTTCCTATAATTCTTTAAGGGATTTTTGTGTTTCCTCTTTAAGGGCTTCTGCCTGTTAATCCATGTTCTCCTGTATTTCTTTAAGAGATTTTTGTCTTACATCTTTAAGGGCTTTTACCTGTTGACCCATGTTCTCCTGTATTTCTTAAGGGAGTTATTTAAGTTCTTCATGAAGCCCTTTTTCAGCATCGTGAAATACGATTTTAAATCCAACTCTTGCTTTTTGGGTACGTGGTTTATCTGGGACTTGCTATGGTGGGAGATTTGGGTTCTTATGTTGCCAAGTAGCCTTGCTTTCTGTTGGCAGGGTTCTTGTGCTTGCCTTTTACCATCTGGTTATCTCTGGTACTAGTTGGTTCTGCTGTCTCTTGCTGGAGCTTTTCCCTCCTGTGGGCCTGTAAGCCTGTGTCCATACTCCTGGGACACCATCTCTCTTCTGGCAGGGTGTATGTACAGAAGGGTGTGGAGTCACCAGGCTCCCTGGTGCAAATGGCAGTCTGAAGACCTATGTTCCCAACTGCTCCACTGATCATATGCCCTGTGTGCTACTAGCTGTTCCCCTCCAGGCAGAAGGTGGAATCCTCAACTCCATGCTCAGAAGTGAAAGTGCTGCTGGGAGATCACTCTCTCCTGGTGGGCCATGCACAGATGGCTGTGGAGCTGCCTGGTTCCCTGGAGCAAATGCTGGCAGGGAAGGCAACTCTTATAAGGACATTTAGTTAGGACTGTCTTACAGGTTCAGAGTTTCAGTCCATTATCATCAAGGCAGGGGCATGGCAGCATCCAGGCAGATTTGGGCTGGAGGAGCTGAGAGTTCTACATCATCATCTGAAGGCCACTAGGAGAAGACTGGCTTCTATATAATTAAAAGGGTCTCGGAAGATTATATCTTAGAATGGATCTTTTTAGAACATAAACAGAGTAATAAAGTAAAATCCTATATTTAGGAAAGTCTCTGAATTTATACTAACAGGGAAAATCAGAATTCAAGAATTACCTGGAATAGATCCAGCTGAAATTGTGACACCTTTTACTAATGCAGAGATTGCTTCATTATGGATACAAGATGAACACTGGCAAAGAGCATGCAGCAATTTCTTGGGAAAGATTAACAACAAATATCCTAAAATCAAGCAACTTTGGTTCATAAAAAGAACTACTTGGATTCTCCCTTATATAATAAAAGGAGCTCCATTTTCTGGAGCCCCTACATTTTACACTGATGCTAATAAATATGGAAAGGCAGGATATAAATAAGAAGATGTAAGTAAGATGGCTGAGAGTCTCTAAATCAGTTCAAAAATCTGAATTATATGCAATACTTACGACGTTATCAGATTTTCAAGAGTCTCTTAATATAGCGACTGAGTCTCAATATGCAGAAAGGGTTGTTTTAAAAATAAAGACTGCTGAATTTATTCAGGATGACTCTGAATTGACTTCACTGTTTTCAGCTACAACAAATGATTAAGAATAGGAGATATCCATTGTATACAACACATATAAGATCCCCTACAGATCTGCCAGGCCCTCTGGCACAGGGTAATGATAAAATTAACCAGCTATTGATATTCCTATCAATACTAGAGTACTAGTATCAGTACTAGAGGCTTTGGAATTCGATAAAAATAATCCATGTTAACAGCAGAGGTTTAAAGAAAGAATTCTCTGTCACTTGTCAACAAGCCAAGGAAATTATGAGGCAATGGCATACTTGCTCATTATTATAATCAAACTCCATTAGGGGCAGGAAGTAACCCTAAAGATACACAAATAAATGAAATTTGGCAAATGGATACATTCCATTTTACAGAGTTTGATAAACTGAAATATGTCCATCATAATATAGACACATATTCTGGACTTCAATGGACAGCTGCCTTAGATTCAGAAAAGGTTGATTCTATAATTACATATTTGTTAGAAGTTATGGCTATTATAGGAATACTCACAGAAATTATAATGGACAATGGTCTGCCACATATCTAATAAGATAAAGCAATGTTTTACAGATTATAATATAAAATATGTTGCAGGCATAACATATAATCCTACAGGATAAGCAATTGTAGAGAGATCAAATCATACACTAAAAGAGATGCCTAACAAACAAAAGGTCCCCAGAGACTACATAGTGTTTGCTTAACTTTAGATTTTTTTAAATGCTAATGAACCAAAAACTACACCAAAAGACATTATTGGATAATGTAAAAAAAAAAAAAGCTGAACTAAACCAGCCTATTTCTATTAAGGATGTTCTAACATCGGAATAGAAAACAGGAAATGTATTACACTGGAGGAGTGGTTATGTCTATATTTCTACAGGAAACAAAAGGTTATGGATTCCTTCCAAGTTGATAAAAATCACACATGACAAAAGAAGACCCCCCTGAAGACCTTGGCTACACTCAAAAAGACAGAGTTGACATGATCAACAAGATAGGTGATGTGCATGCAATGATTTGCATGTCTTTGTACTTAGAGACAGCTCTGGGACCAGCTGGGGTTTAAATGTCTATATACAGCCAATAATAATTATTGGGTACACAATCCTCATGACTTATTAACTACATACTATCCTTTAAGATGGCAATGGATGGAAATTTATATTGTAGTTTATATGATTAATCTAACCTCTAAAGAAAAACAGTTGTCTTTCTTTATTGATCTTCCTTAACCGATCTGTGCACCCTGCATGTTCCATATACTCATATGGAAGAATAAAAGAGGAGAGAGACAGTTCTGACAAGATTCACACTCTGGGATGCTGAGATTCTAAGACCTTCCATTCCAGTTCCTTGCTTGATTCTACCTCAACTACAAAGAAGCTGTTTCCTCTAAAGTCTTGCTTCCAGGACATTTCCAGAACACCAAATTGCCCATCCAACCTTTCAGACTGTTACAGTCAGAACTTCAGCTAAGTCATGAAGTTTCTCAGCACATAAAGACTGGACCGCAAACGTTGCCAGCTAACTCTCCTTTGACAAAATCAATTTTTCCATTTCCCTTTGGGCCCCCAGAAGGGAATCCTTTGTCCCAATTTAGTAAGAAGCAAACAAAAGAAGATCATGGTTCCAGTTCTTTAGATTGGGGTGGATGTTAATTCATGAATTATAGATATGTTGTCATTTTAAGGGATAGTATACAAATGTTGTAGCCTTGGACAGGTAGGAAACTAGAGAGCTCAGAGTCAGGGATTTCTACCTTTCTTTCCTTCTCAATCCCTCTTTCTTAGGTAAGCAAAAGAGGGTGGAAGAGAAAAGAGGGGATATAGTAATATCATAGAAATTAGAGAAATTAGACAATTTCTAATAGGAAATGGGTTATCCAATTTTTAATAGGAATAGGTTATCAAATTTACTCTTAAATAAAACCTTGTTTAGCCATGATCTTACATTCATAGAAATCTTTATAATTGATGCAAATTGAAGCTATAATTTTTACATTGGTAAAGAATGTATGGATTGATGCAGATTTAAGGTTTTTTATTGGTATAAATTTCTTATATTGATACAAAATTTGAAATTAATATTGTTGCTCTTTGATAAGCATTGTGCCTATGCAACTCATTTAAGAATATAAGTCTTATTGTTGTTGGGTTTTGTTTTTTGGGTTTTTTGTTTTGTTTTGTTTTGGTTTGGTTTTTTTTTTTTTTTTTTTTTTTTTTTTTTTTTTTTTTTTTTGGTTTTTCTAGACAGGGTTTCTCTGACTAGCCCTGGCTGTCCAGGAACTCACTCTGTAGACAAGGCTGGCCTTGAACTCAGAAATCCACCTGCCTCTGCCTCCCAAGTGTTGGGATTAAAGGCGTGCGCCACCACTGCTGATTGCAAGATGGTATAACCACTCTGGAAATCAGTCTGGCCCAGCAATTAAAAATAATGAATTCATGCAATTTGTAGGCAAATGGTTCGATCTGGAAAATATCATCCTAAGTGAGCTAACTCAATCACAAAAGAATACACATGAAATGCAGTCACTGATAAGTGGATATTAATGAGCCAGGAGCTCTGAATACTCAAGGCACAATTAGCAAATCAAAAGATTCCCAAGAAGAAGGAGAGGACCCTGGTCCTGAAAAGACTGGATCCAGTTTTGTAGGAGAGTACCAGAGCAGAGAAATGGTGTGTGTGTGGGGGGGTGGCTGATTGGGGAATGGGGGGGGAAGAGAACTTATGGGACATATGGTGAGGGGGGAACTGGGAAAGGGGAAAGCCTTCGAAATGTAAACAAAGACTATAGAAAATAAATTAAAAAAAGAATATAAGGCTTAGAACTAATCCTTGTAATAACTGTCACTACAAACTGTTTAGGATGATTAAGTAAAGCAAGTTAAGGACAAGATAATAAACTCATGGTTATATTAGATTCTGATCTAATTATATTAAGGTGCTTCTACAATATCCAAATAGAAGTAGCTATTTTAATATTTGACTAGTCAAGGCTTAATAATTCAAATATACTTTATATAGACAGTCTTCAAAACATTAGCAATCCACAGAATCTGACATTTAATCATTTCATTTTTATTTGAAGTTTTGATGAGAGATGTGTCTGTTCCTGAAAATATCCCCTTCATGGTTCAAAGAAGAAACTGAGCATCAAAACCTCCATATGGAATTGCTCCAGTTATGGTAAGGTAGCCACTGAACCAAAAAAAAAGAAGTCCTATTCACCTACAGACAAAAATACTATCCAGGAATGAACACTCAATATGGGATAGTTGAGAACTCGACTCTGCTAAAACAGAGTAAACTAACCTTTCATAGTTCCTGCTTCATTGGAGGTTTGTCAGATGATCCTGGGCCAAAAGTCTGGAGACTCATGCTCCAATGTTTTGAGGACTGAGGGACTGTCCAGGTAGTCAGCTGTCTAAAAACTGGTTAAATTTTGGAAGCTCTGTCTTCTGCTTCCTATATTTTCAGGTAATATTTGATTCATTCTCAGATTTCTGACAGGGATGAATTATTATCTCATAATAAACTTAAGTTGTTTAGCATTGAGAAAGATAATATAGATTTGAAAGGATGGTTTTCAGATGGTAATGCAAGCTAAAATTAGAATATAATTCAGGTATGGAATTGTAAGTTCTTTAAGTTAGCATAAATAGGTAGATAGATAGTAGAGTGCTTTATCTAAATTGACAATATGACAGATTGGGTTATCATATTTTATAGTTTACATAATTGTGAAGGTTGTGCTCAATTTATGTATGTGAGAAAAGAGCCCTTTAATTGGACCAAATGGGGAAATGTTTTGGATTGCCCTGGTACTGTTTGTATTTTTATGTATTTTTATCTGTATGTATTCTGCTTCCTCAAGAGGGGCTGTCTTTGATGAGGAGTAGATCACATATGCTGGTGATCTCACAGAACCTTCTCCCCATTCTAACTGGTCAAATAAAGACTAGAGACTAGATTGGGTAGTGGAAGGTAAGGGTAAGAGAGGAGGGAGAGAGAAAGGATGGAGGAAGAAGAGGTAGAAGCCAATATGAAGCAGAAACATGTGGCCAGGAAAAACTGAAAGTAGCAAAGGGTCTGGGAAATAAGTGGTGATAGTGAAAGATCTGCCCAATCTAGGCACATAGTTTCTAGATATAATAACTGGTTGTGTATTTTTATATAGTTATTGAGGTTGGAAATTACTGCAACAAGAGACAGGGGAGAAAAGGAAGAAGAGGAGGAAGAAGAGGAGGAGAAGGAGAAAAGAAGAAGAGGAAGGGAGGGGATATTTACAGTAAAAAATACAGACAAGGGATTAAAAGGAAAGTCTACTTGTTTGCATGGTTATTTTCTAGAAAATGGCTTATACCTCAAACCACTGCTCAATGAAGAATCTTAAAACCATTTTTAAGGACCTTGCAAATAGCCAAGTAAAATTGTAATGCATATTTGATGATCTCAATAGAAACAACTCCCCCTAAAATGTCTCCACAACTGAACATTAGAAAAGGAAGGGGCACACAGCAATTAGAGGGTTTGTATGCCATACTAGAAATATGAAAGAGGCTGGCTGTATTCATATTTCATCTCTATTTTTCCACCTTTTGAAATTGATGGTAAGACAATATTGCTGTAAACGGTACATAATTGCATCATTGGGCAGAGAGAAATCAAACTGATACTGATCTGGAAGTTTCATCCCTAACTTTCAGCTTTCATAGTGCCAAAGATGTTGTACACTCTATGGGGGATAAAAAAACAATCAATTTTGCCTTAGAATTTTCCTCCTATGAGGACACCATAACCAGGGCAACTCTTAGAAATGACAACATCTAGTTGGGTCTGGCTTACAGGTTCAGAGGTTCAGTCCATTATCATCAAGGCAAGAGAATGGCTGTGTCCACAGGCATGGCACAGAAGGTGAGATTTGTACATCTTGATATAAAGGAAGCCAAGGAGCAGACTGACTCTTCCACATTGGGTGGAGTTTCAAAGGCCATAGTGACACGCCTCCTCTAACAAGACCACAACTCCTAACAGTACCATTCCCTATGGGCCAAGCATATTCAAACCACCATAAACACTTTTACCCAGCTTTGAAACTAGGAAAATATGCCCATTGATGCAATGATGGTATGGATATAATGTAGATAGTCAACCATTTCCTGGGTTGATCTAAGATCTACTTCCTGGGCTGAAATTTGTTCCTGATAATATAAATCTAGCCAAGAATCCATATATAGGAAGTTCATCATTCCTCAGTTATAACTACTATTCCTATTTTTGCCAATTCACATAACATCAAACTGACTTTTTAAATACTTATTCGTACACCTATGGTTTAGTGCAGCTTTCAGCCTTCACTAGAGAATTTTATTTTTTCCAGTAGATTGTAACTAAAATGGAGACTAATAGCTAATCAAAATGTGAGGGTAACTTTGAAGTGCTTAGCCCTAAATAGAGTATCTATATAGAAGCCCTATCCAGACAGCTCAGGAAGCATGCAGAAATATCCTAACAGCCATCAGTTGAAAAGAACTGTTGTGAAGGAAAGGACAAGACCATTTCAAAGGATGCAAATGAAACAGGAAAGAATTGGTTACCCTCCTAACATTTATGCCACTATTGCACTGGAGGAAATCAGCATTTCATTACGGATGAGGGAAGGGTGCAAGAGGATCTGCCCTTCCTATACTAATCATTGGAAATTATCATTTCTTAGGGGAGGGTTGTCACTTTCTTCAGTGGTATAGCTACAATATATATTGTATATAATTAGTATATATACGCACATACACATATATATACTAATTAAAAAGTAAAAGTAGAATATAAACAGGAAAAAATCAATCACTTTTCTTGCTTGAGCTAAAGGAGCATAACTAAGGCAAATAAATTTATGAAAAAAGATCATTTAAAATATTTAACTATTAAGTTCAAGGCCAGCCTGCTCTGTATAGTAAATTTCAAGACAGCCAGGGCTACAAAGAGAAACCCTGTGTCAAAAAATAAACTAAGTAAAAATAATTAGTAATAGCAAAATGTCATCATCTTTAACGACTCTTGATATAAAGGAAATATACAAGGTCCGCCAGGGACCCTCAGTTCTCACAAAGATCCACCAGATACTTCATGCTCAGGAGATTATGTTGA
The DNA here is from genome assembly GCA_964023405.1 of Apodemus agrarius. Classification (NCBI taxonomy): domain Eukaryota; kingdom Metazoa; phylum Chordata; class Mammalia; order Rodentia; family Muridae; genus Apodemus; species Apodemus agrarius. The sequence goes on along the minus strand of OZ030016.1, from coordinate 79,534,510 downwards.
AAATTTTCTTCTCCAAAACTGAATTTGAATATGAAATCCTCTTTTAGCCTCTTTATAAGGAATACAGAAAGGAGACCAAAGATATGCAAGAGGAATAATCTAGTTTTCTTATTAAATAAATTAGAAAAATAAGAAGAAGGGGGAGGAAGAAGGAAAGAGGAGAGGTAACCAAACACTTATGGAAACTGAGTATCAATCAATAGCACTAGGTGCAAAACCCAGTCTTTCCCTGACATGTTTGCATATCAATGGTCCTGAGATAACTGAAATTACATTAGAAAATCCAAGGATAGAGAAGTGGTACCATGATTGTTCATATATGTGTTACTGGATCAAAGTGAAAGACCCATTGAGAAGATTGGCTCAGCTCTTCTTCTATGAATACATGAACATGGTATAGGAAGACTTTAAAAAATCATACATACATACAAACATATATACATACATACATATATATATGCATCATCTGTATATACATACATACATACATACATACATACATACATACAGGGATATTTGGGTATGTATTTTATATTTTCCATAAAAGTGAATGAGTATAAATTGTGGGTAGCCCATTTCTGGTTATACTGTACTCTAGGGTTCTCTATGGATGGGGCTTAGGTGTTATTCACTTCCTTATATAGAGATATTAGGAAAAATAAACATACAGAACAAATGTGATTACAGCTTTATGCTCACTTGCAGTAAAAATTATGACCAAGTGTACAATAGTTTTCTAAGCCAATTGAGTCTCTTATGCCAAAGGCAGTTATAATAATTGCAAAAATGAATTGCAAGATTGCCCTCTTGAAGTGTGGCCTTTTGGTTGCCTTAAGAAACCACAGAAAAGTTTGCTTCTGAAATGTCACTGAGGCTTCCCTGGACCTATCTCTTCAGATCTCAAACTGTATTTTCCTATTTTCAAAATGTCATGGTTTGTTTTAATTAACTTTCACTTTATATTTCACAGTTTTATTGTTTTAGTGCTCATTGTTCCTCTTGAGATCTATTTTATTTTCTTTTTTCCATTTTTTCATGTACTTCTACCTAAGTATCTCTGTATCAATAACTAATAATACTGACTAGATGCTTAGAATATTCAGTAAATGGAGATATATGTATTATTAAGGATGTAAATAAAACATTAGGCATCTTAAGGATGCTGTCTGAGCTCCATGTGGTGATGCAAATCTTTGATCCAAGCACTTAGGATACAAAAACAAGAGAATCTTTGTGAGTTCCTGGACAGCCTGGTCTACATAGAGATTTGATGGAAAGCAAGAACTACATAATGAGACCCTATCTCAAAAAGAAAATAGATGTAGCATGCTAGACATCAGCCATTGTGATGAGCTGAGTAATTACCCATATATCCCCAACCTAGAGACCACTCAGTAAGAAGTGTTAGCATATTTTGTCTATAAGATTTACATCTCAAGAAGACAGATGAAATTCCCTAAGTTATATAAACTTAATGGGATGAATCTGGAGTCGGGTTTATTTATTTATAAAGCCCATAGTTTCATATTTACAAAGTCCAAACTTTTAAAAAGTATGCAATTGTGTGTGTGTGTGTATGTGTGTGTGTGTGTGTGTGTGTGTGTGTGTGTGTGTGTGTGTAAGAAAGAGAACAAGAAAGAGAGGAAGATGATTAGATAGACAGACAGACAGACAGATGGATGAATGACAAATAGACACTGCTGTATGTGCTATAGAACTAAGGAAGTCTAGATGAGAACTGAAAAGTGAGGCTGCAAAGAAAGAAAATAGAACAGCCTTCTCCTGTGGAAAGCCCTCTCTGGCATTTCTTGGAAAATTATGTTATTCAAAATCCTGAGCGCTAAAAATAATTAGTTAAGCAATTAGAGAAATTGGGGAAAATATTGTCATCCTGAGAAAATTAAAGCACAGTTGTCAACATAGAGGTTTTCCATGAGCAGGAGAGTTCCCCCAGCCCCTAGTGAGAATGCAGGTGGGAAATATGGATACAGGAAGTTAAAGGTTCAGAAGCACAGAGAGAAAACCCAGATCCTGATTGAACTCTCTTGCTGGCAATGGTTACCATGCCACGAACATGCCCAAGGCCCTATGTGCTAATAACAGTAAGCCATCCTTACATTGGTAAGTTTTAGGCATAGTCTTCCATACTTTATTAAGTAATTTTTGAGTACTAAGAATGTTAGAATAAAGCAAAAATTCATCTCATCATCAAATATTTCATATCTCAGTAAACCCGAATATCCTTGCACAGTGGTCTCTTCTATGCGAGCACTGGATAATACATTGTTCTTTACTAGTACCTTGGGCATCGCCACAGCATTAATGGCATAACAGTGGCTAAATGAATAGCACAAGTAACCTTCACAGGCAGAGAGATGCCAACTATATTTTTTTAAATAATATGTGGGATGGAAATTTGACTCAAAGATCAAGAGTACTAGTTGCTCTTGTAGAGGACCTCCAAATGAGGTGCCAGCACTCACCATCAGGCAATTGACAACTACCTCTAACTCCAGCTCCATAGGACCTAACACCCTCCTCTGGCCTCTACACACACACACACACACACACACACACACACCACACAAACACCCCCCATACACCACACACCACACACACACCATACACCACACACCACACACCACACATCACACACACACATACTTTTTTTAAAAAAAATAAACAATGCATGACTTTATAGTAAAGCAATATTTAACAACCAGTTCTCCATGGAAATAAGGGCCTTGACATGTAGCATCTGATGTAAAACTCTGAAATGGCCAACTTTAAACAACAACTATGATGTCATTGGATGCAGTGAAGAGATGAGTGACACCTGCTTTATAAAACCACAGTAAGCCTGTAAAAGCTGGTTCCAGAGCAACATTGGAAAGAAAACACTTGAGCAGTGAGTGAGTTTATCAGAGCAAGATTATAAAGCAAAGGGCATTAACCGTCAGAATGTCTGCCACTGATTATAACATTAACATGCAATTTCTATAGCAAAAATCAACACCTTTGCATCCATTGAGTGCTTAAAGACGAGGAGGAAAACCCTGGAAGGTGAGTGAACCAATAGTCAGAATCAATAATATATGTGTATGCTACACCAAGCTGCCCTTGATCTTGGTTTAATAACAATTCATGAGGAGCAGACAAGGCTATGTGCTGGGGAAAACTAACACAACCCCAGTGGGCTGCTCTTTGCGTAGGGGAAGCAGGCTATAAACCACTGTCAAATCTTGCTGCTACCAGGAAAAAATTGCAAAAGGGGCTGGGGCTCCTGATTGGGTTGTCTGAAGTGGAAATTTAAGGACTCTTTAGAAAGTCAGTTGTGTTGGATGGGGCAAAGAAATGAAGGAGTGTTTTCCTGAAGGGGACACAGGAGAAAGACTAAGACAGACTCATGAAGAAACATTTCATTGAAACAGACTCAGGAGAGGATGTTTTGCTAAAGTAAGCACGTGAAAGGACACGTGATGAAGGATTCTGTGCCAGCAACATGCATGTATTGGTCTGCCTTGCATTGCATAGTTGAGCTGCGTTTGATGGGACTCCATAGACAGAAAGACACCAAAAAATACTTCTAATGGTGTGATGAAGTTTCTTGCCACTTCTGCGGACTCAGGCTGATTGGCAGAGTGATGTCAGCTGAGACTCATGCACGTGCTGAGGCAAGACATGTGGTGAGGCAAGACCCTTGGAGGACATGTGACGTTTGGGGGGAGTCTAAGTAGAACGTGATGGACAGTGTCTGAGGCTAAGCTTGGTTTGCCTGCATTGCTAAATGCTTGTTGGTCTCAAGTCTTCACTGATCTTTCCTTCCCTGAGGAAGGCACAGCCCAGAACTTCTCCTGGCATCCCTCCTGGTCCCCTGTGCTGACTCCAGCCGAGGCTGAGGCTTGGCAGTCTCAGCTAGGTCATGCTACCACTGCTGATCCATGTTTGCTATATCCATGCTCTCCTGAACTGGACTGCTGGTGTATCCTTGAAGAGTTTGTGAGTGGCAAGCTGCTGCTGCCTGCTAACCTGTGAACTGAACTGCCAGTTTCCAAACAACTCAAGACGGGGGTTACTTCGGAGAAGCTTTCCAAACAGGTCCACTTCTCCATATCCTTTCTTTTCTTCCACCTCTGGTGGGTGGTGGGCTACAAGGGAGGGTAAAGCATCTAAGAACCATCATTTAAAATAGGTTTTGTAAAACATAATGTTACAGTGGTCTCTCTTGTTCTTTTCTTGAATCTCTGGCTCTAAGGGGGACAATGTCATGTCATGAGGGGAAGCGTGTGAGGGGAAGGCAACAATGGGTGAATTAAGAAATGCATTTTCTGAGGCCACCAAGGGCACAGAAGAGGCTGCAGAGAGACTTCCTCTCCTGCTCTTACCATGGCCTCCACAGTCTCTCTTGTGAATTTTAAAAAACATTTTATTTACTATCTATACATATAACAGGTTTTGATCAACCCCATCCCCACTCACAGCCCTACAATTACTTTCCTATCCCTACTACAGCTTTCTCCAAACATCATAATTCTCTCTCTCTCTCTCTCTCTCTCTCTCTCTCTCTCTCTCTCTCTCTCTCTCTCTGTATGGATGTGTGTGCACGAGGGTGCTTGCACATGTGTATCTCTGTATTCTGTCTCTATCTCTCTGTATATATCTCTGGATCTCTCTCTCTCTAGTTCTGTCTTTGTCTCTCTGTCTCTCTCTATCTCTGTCTCTCCCACTCCCACTGAGTCAATTTAGTACCACTTATATGTGCATGGGTACCAGACTGTCTTCTGAAGCAGAGGGTAACCCCTGGTCAGATTTGAGGCAGAACCATCCAGTCATCCAGTTCCCTCCAGACCGTCACTGGAAGACAATACCTTTCCTCTAAAATGCCTTCTTTGGGCTCGTTTGTAACAGTCATAGATTCCAGTGCTGCTCACAGCCAATGATGGGGCTGGCTGGCTGGACGAACGCAGAAGGCTGTCACAAGTGATTCAGTGCTCCTCATGCCATCAGGCATCTGGTCAGGGACAGAGGTGCCTTGCATCACTTTATTGACAAACAAACTGTCAGAACTAGTTACCCACATGAATGCAGGATGAATTAGGAAGACTGGAAAGATTAAAGCAATTGGAGCCCAATGTAACTAGTCTCATTAGGAAAAAAAATGTGATCTCTCTTCTAGAATTTTAGGACAAGCAAAATGGGAAAACTGTTCAGATCTCCAGCATGAAATTTCCTTTGCAAGGGTAAATGCTTGAGAAGAAAAAAAAATTCTCTAAGGCATTTTGGACAATAAAACACACTAGAGTGTACTAAAAGGAACAATCAATGAAGTTGTAAATGTTTTCCCTAAGAAGAAAATTGTTTCAAGACAGCCAAAGAGTGCCTATTTACATAAAATGGAGCATGGGGTCAGCAGTGATTGATTCTGCTACAGTGCAGAGAGTAGAAAACAACCATTCTGTTGACGTCAAAAAAATAAATCTCTGTTTCGGCAAAATTATTAACAAATACAGTTTTAAAGGCAAATGTGGCAAAATGGAAGCAGCTCTAACACAGAGGCAAAGGCACAGCCAGGACAGAGGAGATGGACAAAGGAAAGCCACAGAGGAAGGGAGAAGACTTGCACCCAATCCTCCCTGCATCATGCCACCTGCACCCCTGCACAGAGATGCCGCATTGCTTCTAACCGTGTGCAACATTGTGCTAATGAAAAGAAAGAATTTTCACCAGAAGAAATTCAGATGGCCGAGAAACACCTTAAGAGATGTTCAACATCATTAGTCATCAAGGAAATGCAAATCAAAACAACCCTGAGATTCCACCTCACACCAGTCAGAATGGCTAAGATTAAAAACTCAAGAGACAACAGGTGCTGGCGAGGATGTGGAGAAAGAGGAACACTCCTCCACTGTTGGTGGGATTGCAAAATGGTAAAACCGCTCTGGAAATCAGTTTGGCGGTTCCTCAGAAAATTGGGCATGTCACTTCCAGAGGACCCTGGCATACCACTCCTGGGCATATACCCAGAGGATTCCCCTGCATACAATAAAGACACATGCTCCACTATGTTCATAGAAGCATTATTTATAATAGCCAGAAGTTGGAAGGAGCCCAGATGTCCCTTAAAGGAGGAATGGATACAGAAAATGTGGTATATTTATACAATGGAATACTACTCAGCAATTAAAAATAATGAATTCATGCAATTTGTAGGCAAATGGTTGGATCTGGAAAATATCATCCTAGGTGAGTTAACCCAATCACAAAAGAATACACATGAAATGCAATCACTGATAAGTGGATATTAATGAGCCCAGAAGCTCTGAATACTCAAGGCACAATTAGCAAGTCAAAAGATTCCCAAGAAGAAGGAAGGAGAAGCACCTGGTCCTGAAAGGACTGGATCCAGTTTTGTAGGAGAGTACCAGAACAGAACAGAGAAATGGTGGGGTGGTGACTGGAAAAAAGGGGGGAGCGGGGGGAGGACATATGGGACATATGGTGAGAGGGGAACTGGAAAAGGGAAAAGCCTTCGGAATGTAAACAAAGAATATAGAAAATTTTAAAAAATTAAAAAAACTAAAATCAGAAAAGAAAAAAGAAAAGAAAAGAAAAGAAAATACGAAATAAAGAGCATGCAGGAAAGGCCAGACTTATAATCCCTTGTGGACCAATCACAGAGGTCACTGACAACTGAAAGGAGTACTTCTACCTCTGAAAGATGTGGAAGATGCATCTTTCCTTGTTTGCAAATTGTCAGCTACCATTGTGAGAGCAATGACTTCATCACCTTCCTTATTACTCTTAGGACATACCTGACAAATGTGACCCAAGGAAGGGTGGGGTTGTTTTGGCTCGTAACTGATGGCCGTGGCCCACCATGGCGGGATAGGCTTAAATAGCAGCAGGAGCCTGTGGCCACTGGTCACATTCTATCCATTGGCACAGGCAGAGAATAGTGAAGGCTGGGGCTCAGCCCCTTGAGCCTTTTCAGGCAGTCTGGGACCACACCCACAAAATGATGCCACCCACCTTAGGATATCTACACACCTCAGTTAACCTAATCCTGCTCACAGATTTCCAAAGTGAATTAGAGCCTACCAAGTGGACTATCGGTATTAACTGTCAAAAATAGTAAATGTTATTGTTATTATTGTTTATAGTGTGAAACTCTATGGGATCAAAAAACATCGAAGAGTTTTGCTTTGTTTATTTTCTTTTATCAAATGACTATGCTATTGTGGAGGTTGTGTTTCTATGCCATGAATTATATGGGCATATCATGTTAGTTTGTAACATGAACAAACCGTGTATGGCAGCTTTTAAGGAGGTTTTGTTTTCCAGACAATCTCTGGAACTTCCCCCCCCCCCCCGGAAGGAAAGGGTTTATTCAGCTTACACTTCTTTTTTTTTTTAGTTGTCTCCCTTTATGATTTCTTAGTTGTTTCTTTTTTTATATAATTTTTTTTATTGGATATATTCTATATTTACAATTTATTTCCCTTTTTCCACTGGAACTTTTGATACAAGTTTACCGCAGAATTAATTTGCTGTTTATTATTTAGTCACTTAATATCAAAAAAGCATATAAAAGAAGTGCTACAAAGACAGAGCTGTGTTTTCTATTTGTATACTAGCTTTTTTATTATCCATGCTGGGTATGTCTACAGGAGTGCGTGCCAGCATGAAATACAGAAAAACTTTTACTATATTGTCTATATCCTTATTTAAAAAGCAGAATGGCCTCTGGGAAAACATATATCACATAGCTGTTGTAACAAAGCATCAGGGAAAGAAATTGTGTAAGAAACATTCATGTCTGGCAAGTGATATGTTCTAAATGTTAATAATTAGCATAGCCACTTTGTTAAAATAATAATATTAAAATAATTAAATTAGTTCTTAATTAAATTAAATTAATTTAGTTCTTGTGAAGAACTAAAAAGAGACGTGCCTGGCACCAGGAACCCAGCAGGTGAGTCAGCCAACAAAGAGAGCCAGCAGGCAGCCGCTCTGGCTCCCTGTCCCTCTTGCCTGAACACCTTCAGAAGCTTTGATTGGTTTCCTCCAACCTCCCTCTCAAATCCACTGCTCCGGGAAGCCAGAGCATCCTTCCCAAATCCTATAGAATGAGAACAGTGCTTGCTCACTAGTACTCAGCCTGCCCCAAGCATGTCAGAATAAAGTTGAGAGATCTTGGCATGGCTATGGAGCCACGCGAGAGTGGCACCTCTGTCTCTCCACACTGCCCATCTCTCTGCAGTCAGATACACACCAGAGTCAGACGATCTAATCCGCGCAGCCCAGCTCCACAGGGGTTTGTACACTTCATCCTGTTGCTGAGAACGCCTTTCCCTGGTTCCTGCCGAGTCCTTTCCAACCCATGATTGCACATGAGTACTGCGTTAAAATGTCTTTATCACTTCAAGGCGGGTGTATCATTTTGTGAAGCCAGATGCACTGGAGTAGAACTATAGGAATGGAAGGTGAAGTGAGAAAATGCTCCAGCCATAGGATTAACCTGGGTTTTGTTGCCATCGTCAGTGTTGGCATAGCGCCAGAAGCATCCCTCAAAGCCTCTATGTTGAGGGCTTGGTCCCTAGGGTAGCACTACTAGGAAAGACCTAGTGAAGGTCATGCCAGGACAGGGACTCCTCATGTCCTCTTTGTTCTACTAAACTATAATGGAAGTGATTTTGAGCCATCAGGTGTTTCAGTCATAGTGTGCCTCAATCTATTCTCCCTCCAAGCTTGGATAGAGCATCCAATATGAATTGTCATTACAAAAGTCAGTCTGTAGAAACTGAGGCAAAAACAGCCTTTGTAAGTCAGTGAAGTCTGAAAAAATATGAAGGAGTGTCACATACAAATAATTTTTTGATAATAAATTATAAATAGCATTATGTGTTTATAATAGAAAAATTAGCTGTTTCCATTGGCTATACACACAACCCTGGACACTAGGTTAATAAAAAGAGTGTGGCATTTTGCCCACACCGAACAATTCTGTGGCAATGGCTTTTATAATTCAATTCATTTCTGTTACTAAAGAGAGGTACAGACTGTGTAGGTTAGGAAAATTATCCTACAGGATCGCCTCCGGGTTGTGTGCCAGCCAGAGACCCAGGTTGTGTCTCCAAATCACGTGCCAACTACAGACCCAGGTTGTGAGGAGTTCTAGCCGATCTACCAGCTCACAATTCAGGGTTCACCCAGCCCCTTCTCAGGCTTGGTGGTTGTGAAGATGGTACATAGAACTCATGCCACAGGATCAAAAGGATGCTGAGACTTAATTGCTATTGCTTAGAACTTTACATGACTACTAGGGGTCCAGACTCAAGCCCTCCTGCTTACCCAGAAAGTGCTTCACCCTTCAAGCCATTTCCCAAGCCAAGGGCTGGCGTTTTTTATGGAAGCTTCACCACAAAGTTGTGGTTGGTCATTAACTCACTCTCTGGCCCTTCCGCCCTTCCCAGAAGAAAGAGGTAGACCGAATGCTCCCAGTTTCCAAACACAGGCTTGTCTGAACAATGACGACATAAAAGCTTTAAGATGAAGTAATCCAGGAAGAGCTGCAGCCGCACACGTCCTCCTGCCCTCTGATGTCACTCAGCAAAGTAAACAGAGGAAGAACCCACTCTGCTGGTCAACAGTCACAGAGACTGCATCTGAGTGAAGACATTAACGAACTCCTACTTATAAAACAGCCCAAATAAACAAAAACGAGTTTCAGAATGCTTAAAATTAAGCAAGTTTCAGATCAATGTAAAAATCATGCAGTCAAGAACTACGGCGCAGACAGCAGCCTCTGTGATGTTTTCTCTTGGAATGATGTCCATCCCTCCCTGTTCCTGGAGTAGCTCTGCAGACAGAGGGTACACTGGACTCCTGTGGAACTTTATCCATAATACCTCCCTGATCACAGCACTTGATTTGAACCTGCTTGTCCCTAGAAAGTCTGTGTTTCAGTACAACAGCTGCCTGATTTGACCTGGGATGCAATTTCTGAGATGTGAGACAGCGAAAAGCTAACGTTTTGTTAAGTACCTGGGTTCTACAGACTCGCGCCCAGGGCCCCTCAGCAAAGGGTGGAAGATATAAAGAAGAGCATCAAGGAAGTCCACCCAGTCCTTGGTTGACTAAGTTACACTGACTCCACTGTGGTCCCTCAGACACTAGTGTTAAATTTTCAAATGGTGAGAATGTTTTTGAATATGGTTAAGAACTCAGTAGGCTCACTCTCCAAAAACACACGGGATTCACAGAACCTAGAAAGTCAGTGCATGATAACAACAGGACAAAGAACAAAAAGAATAGAAACAATGCCATGAGCCATGGGGGGTTAAGCTTCATTATGAACTGAACTGCTCACTCTTCTAAGAAAACCATATGAAATGAGACAAAGGAAAAAGCACAGAAAGTGTTCTGCATACAGCATCAAGCAGCAGAAACCGCTTGTGAGGGGATAACGTTCCAGATTTAGTACTAAAAGGTAAGCTTCTTAAATGGATTAAAAACAAACCATGCATTGAGAGTTAAAGGAAGCCAGACAGAAGTGGTAAACATCTGTAGTTCCAACAACTTGGAAGGCTAACATGAATTTGGGAGGTGTCTAGGCAACATAGAGGATCTGTCCAAATCTTGTCTGAAGAATTAATTAATGAGTTATTAATTAATTAATACTTGTGGCAACTATGCCTTACCAGTTAGAGAATATAACCAAAAAGATAGAAATTATAAAATGAAATCCAGAGTAAATTTGCTCACTAAAGAATATAGAAACCGAAATCAAGAAGCATTCAATGGAGGATGAGGAGGCAGAAGAAGCCATGAGAACACTGGAAGGCATTTCAAATGAGGCTATGAAGACTGGGAGCAGAGTTTTAAATGAATGAAGGGACATGAAACAGTCCTGAGGGGGCGTGGAGAGTCTATTCCATGCAGTAATGCATCCATAACAGGCATTTCCAGAGAAATGACAACCATTTGTAAAACATTCAGTAAGTTTTCCAGATATTCCCCAAAACTACAAGTAGAATGAAGTCAAATAAATCCATGTTTACTTATAGCAGAGTAATACACAGAAAGGTAATATACAGAAGGTAATATACAGGAAGCCAAAGCAGCAAGATAAGAATAACCATGCACAGGACTCTGCAATACAATTGACAGCTAATTTATAACAGAAATTTTAGAAGTTGGCAACAAGAGGATATAAACATAGAACTATTGTGATTAAAAACTAAATAAATAACTGTTGGCCAATAGTTCTGTATTTAGACAAACTGCCTTTAGAAATTGATATATTTCACCCCTAGGAACCCACTGGGCACTCTGGCCAGGGAAACAGGTAGGCTAATTGCAAATCTTCACCTATCATATCTCTCCTCTCTTCCAAATCCAATCAGTCCCCAAATCATATTCCTAGCTCTGAGCTCTGCAGCACAACCCCTCCCGAGGCCTCCCTTCCCCTCTGGCCCTTTCTCCAGTGGATCACACGGATCTACACCTCCAAATTTCTTTGCTCCCACACATTTCTTTATCCCAGCCTCCAACTCCAACAAGTATCCCCTGGGAATCTACAGGCCACTCCAGACATCAGAGCAGGTAGGCTAACCGCAGATCATCACCTACCTATCCCTAGGTTCCCCCAAATTCAATCCTAAGTCCTATCCCCAGCTCTACAGCAGACCACCTTCTGTGTCCTCTCTGCCCCCCATGCCCAAGAGACCAGAGGACTAAGCGCATCATGTGGAACACCCTGCTTTCCTCCTTCCCTAAACTCCCATTATGTAGATCATTCCCATTCAGCTTCCAAAACCTAGAAATGCATTTTTGCCTGCAACCTAGGTCATCCAGACAAAACTAAACAGAGAAATAATGAAGCTAACCAATGTTATTAATCAAACAGACCTAACATATCTAAAGAACATTTTACTCAAAGCCCAAAATATACCTTCTTCTCAGCACCTCATGGAACGGTCCCCAAACCTAACCATACAGTAGGTCAGAAAGCAAGCCCCAACAGATACAAGTGGATCAGCAATTTAGAGAATGGCCAACCAATGACTGCCCCAACTTGACCCATCCCATGTGAGAGAGCCAACCCCTGACACTATTAATGACACTCTGTTATGCTTGCAGGCAGGAACCTAGCATAACTGTCTCCCAAGAGGCTTCATCCAGCAAAACGGCGGTAGATGCAGAGACCCACAGTCAAGCATCATGCAGAGCCAGGGGAGTCCTGTAGAAGAGTGAGGGATAGAACGGAGAAAGTCAGGATGGTCAAGGTTACCACACGAAGACCTACAGAGTCAACTAACCTGGGAGCTAGGGACTATGGGAAAGGGAGATACCTCATTAGGAGAAGAAAACAAAGGTTAAGGATGGTTGGAGGGACTGAAACAGGAGGATGGAGTGAAGAGGGGGAGGGGAGAGGGAGACAAAGAGGCAATACAGGGGAAATGGTCAAAGCAAAGGCCTTTGAGGGGTAGTATGAAAAATTTATACACTAGAAGCTTCCTAAAATATATACATACATGAAAGCAATCTAAAATAAATTACCCTAACTGGCCATCTTTCATCAGCAAGACAAAGTTTCCAGTTCCAGGATTGGGTTATATCAACTTGAGTTGTTGGCCAAAGGGTCCCCCACAGAAATCCTCAAAATATCCAGACTTTTCAAGACTATAGGTTGTTCTCCACAAACTGACATCAAGGTCCCATTGCTGAAGGCAACAGCTATACAACTCATTGAAATGGAGAAGTCAAGCTGGTGCCTACATAGAGCTTTCACCCATAAGTTCTAGTGTCTCGGGTTCAGGAAGGTTCTCTGCATGCTACTAAAATGTAAATGCAACCCAGCTATAAACCCTTTGATCTACAAGGGAATCCTGCCTACAGGATGTGCTAGTGCAATGGTGGCACAAAGCTTGTGGGAGTAACCAACCAATATCTGATTTTAATTAAGACCCACTCCATGAGATGGAAACCCTACATGACATCACTTGGGTAACCAAGAAGATAGACTAGATAGCCCAGGAACCTAGGGGAAAGTCAAACATCTTTTTTTTAAGGGGGTAGCATTAAAATGATATCAAAGAAGCTTTTTCCTGCAGTAGAGACACACAGTTGGCATTACTCAAAGAGTGAGAGACCTTGGAGTATTCCTAAATGGGATGACTTCATCAAATCCCTGTGCTTGGGACTCAGGGAGCCCTAGGAAAGATGAAGCAGAAAGAGTGTAAGAGCCAGAAGAAATGGAGGATACCAAGAAAACAAGGCTCTCAGAAACAGCATGATCAAAGCCCTTATGAACTCACAGAGACAGAAGCAGCATGCACAGGGTCAACACAGGTCTACACCAGGTCTTCTGCATATGTATTATGGCTTCTAGTCAGGAGTTGTTGTGGGGGGTAAACAAACAGGTGGGTCTCTGATTTTTGTGCCTTTTTTGGGCTCTTTCCTTCTACTCATTTGTTTTGCTCAGTTCTCATGTGTTCATGTTTGTTTGGTTTATTAGTATCCCTCAGAAGCCTGCTTGCTTTCTAATGAGCAGCAGAAAGGGAGGGGGGAGTTAGATCCAGAGGAGAGGGGAGGTGTGGAGGAGCTGGGAAGAATAGAAGGAAGGGAAACTGGAAGCCAGATATATTGTGTGAGAAAAAAATCTATTTTTTATAAAAAGAAAAAGAAAGTGATATGTTTCTTAGACAAGCAAAAATGGAATATTATGTTAATAAAATGTATTTTAACCTTTGGGCTAAAGTGACCACTCTAGATAGAAGTTCTCCTACAGGAACAATAAGTGGTGATACAGACACAGGTACATAGGAGTGACCAAAGACACTATAAACATATTTCTCCCTACAAATCTTTACTTCTACTTTAAGGTAGATTTTGCACATGTCAATAATATTAAACTGTATTGAAGTTCACATAAAGATATCATTTACATGTGAATAAATAGTCAAAGCTCAGGAGAGGAAACGTATATTGGAGCTAATTATGCCATTGAAATTAAGTCTCAATTATGCCATTGAAATTAAGTTAAACTATTAACCAATTAAATTGCTTTAAGACTCTAATTATTATCTAAAGAGCAAGCAAGCACTAGAAAAAATGAAATAAATAATGAAGAAATCAAGTTGAAGAATAGAAAATATTTTTAGTACAAAAGAAGTCAGTGATCAAAGAATAAAGAAACAAGACATACGGCATCTCTAAAATAACAGCTAATAGCAAAATTAAATTCTAACTTCAGCAATAACGTCATTCAATATCGATAAGTGAAGCATCTGGATAAAAGCAGATCCAGAATTTTAACCATCTGACTATATACTATTTTAAAGAAATGTGCTGTAGGTGAAGACACAGCTGTTTTCAAATGAAAGGCCAGAAAGAAGTATGGCATGTAAATAGTTATCAAAAGAAAAGCCCATGGCTACAATGCTCAGCAGGCGCTGAGCCAGAAGACACTCTTAGACATAGTGAAGGACATTTCCAGGAATGCCAGGGCTGGTCATCACCAGGTGAAATGCACCAACCATATGCACACCTCCACACAAAGTCTCTGAGTTCACAAAGCAGATGCTGACATGTCATGTTTAGAAAAACTAAACCGCCCAGCGGGGACAGTGGGGACAGCAGATGTAATGAGCGAGTGGGGGTGTGTAATACATCAACAGATCTCACTAACCTCACTAATGTGGGAACAAGTCCTAACATCAACAAGGAAACAGACGCTGTGTGCTGTGCCATAGATGGAGAGGACATTTCGAACACTTCGGATTACAACAGAACACACAGTCTTCTCAAGAACAATGGGCTACTCTTTATTTAAACTCTTACTGCTATAGATGTAATTAAATGGACTGTCTTCTATCAAAGAGTTAAGTGAGAAATGGGAACTTCCTGAAAAGAAAGTTGTATAAAGACATCATTTTGGGGGGGAAAAACCTGTCCAATCGACACTTTTCTTTTTTTTTATTAGATATTTGCTTTATTTACATTTCAAATGTTATCCCCTTTCATCATTATCCCTCCAAGAATCCCCTATCCCATCCACCTCCCCCTGCTTACCAACCCCCTCCCACTTTCCTGACCTTGCATTCCCCTACATTGGGTTATCTATCCTTCACAGGACCAATGGCCTCTCATCTCTTTGATGCCTGATAAGGCCATTCTCTGCTACATATGTAGCTGGAGGCATGGGTCCCTCCATGCGTACTCTTTGGTTGGTGGTTTAGTCCCTGGGAGCTCTGGGGGTACTCCTTTTCCCCATTCCAGAAAACCATATTGTTGTTCTTCCTATGGGGCTGCAAACCTCTTCAGCTCCTTGTGTCCTTTCTCTAGCTCCTCCATTGGGGACCCTATTCTAAGATCAATCCATGCATTCCAGAGTTGTGTGTCCTGCTCTCAAAAGTTGCTCTTTGCTTATCTATTGCAAAGCTTTAAGGTATCCACCCATTGAGCAATGTGAGACTGAGCTTTGACTTCGCAGAATAAACTATTGGGATGCTTTAATCAGAACTAAACTCCAACAGGATGCTTGCCTGCCTGACCAGGCACAGTGAAGCATCTTCTGCAGGAGAAAAACCATTTGCCTTTCAAAAATTCCTCAGACTGCATGGTCATATTCTTAAGGCCTCAGACCCATTTTAGCACTGTGATTTTAAATTTGAAGCATCTTCAAACATCATGAACTTTGCTTTAGTAAGTTCTTTGGCAGAAACATACTCTCCTGGCAAAGTGAAACTTTTTTATATTCAGTGACTTTTCTTTGTTAGTTGACTCCATGATTTGGGGTTCTTTGTATAATATAGTGAGTTAGAGTTACAGAGAGGACAGAGGACCAGCACCTCCATCCTTCTCTTCAACAGGTCTTCTACTGTAGCAGGCCTTGAACTGTCCCCCTCTGGCTCACCTCTCACTCCAATAGCACAAGGGTGTGTCCGAAAAATGGCTTATTCGTTTCCCTGTGTCTACATAGAGGCCCAGGTGGCTGATGGGAAGTGGTATGTGTCTGGTCTTGTGTATGTGCTCAGGGATTAATCCTGATGAAATTAATGGTTCCCAGCAGCCTGTGGGCATTCCTTTTAGTTTGTGAGTGTTTGCACCATCTAACAGCATGCAAGGCCTGCACACCTGTTTGGTTCCTTTTCCCCATTCCAGAAAACCACAGGTGTGCAGCAGGCATGGTGCGGCAACCCAGCACTCCGGAGGTGGAGACAGTCATGGATTTAAGGCCAGCCCTACCTCCATAGTCAGATCTTGTCTCAAAAATCCGAGGACTGGAGCATGGATCATTGGTAGTGCATTGGCCTTGTGTTAGAAAGTACCTATAGTCCACCCCCAGCACGGCAGGAAGGCAGGAAAGAAGGAAGGAAGGAGGGAGAAAAACAAGAAAGGAAGGGAAATAAGGAGGGAAAAAAATCAGGAGAAATGTTGGTTTTGCTTCCAAAACCAAACACTTCACACTAACCCAGGGCCTGCACAGCCCGGCAGACATCTTTGTTTGTTCGTCTTTCTTTAGACACTGGTGTGTGATCATCATGGACCAGGCAACAACGCTTCACACCTCGTTATTTTTCTCACCTTCCCCTTCTTGCTCTAGTGGGGGGGGGTCTGTTGGACCTGAAGCAGCACACAGAAAGTGCTTCCATTTTTTTTTCATATTTTGGCGCTTCCTGAACACTCTGTGCCTGTGAGTAATGGCCTGAACTCTCTCTGTGCCTGTGAGTAATGAGCTCATCTCCTCCGCCCTGCCCCGTGGCCTCCCAGGACACCCGTGGCCCCTCAGACCATGGCTGCTTCTGGCCCGTCACATAATCAAGCTTCATATTAATTGCTATTTGGACCTCACCACATATTTTCCAAAGTGTCTGGAGCCCAGAGCTGGCTCATCTATAATCACAGCTCTGATTAAACTTTTCCAAAGACTGAACATGGATCCATATATAATTGCAGCTCAACGTTACTCGAAAGAGAATTCCAAGAAAGCTAGCTCAAGACAGAAAGGGAAGCCAAGTTTACACTCCGTATGTGGGCTCAAATTAAAGGGCCCATTTCATTTTCCAAATCAATGCAAACTATATTCCGATTTTAGGAATACGATATCAGTGTATTATATACTTGCTTGGTTGGATCATCTCAGACAGTTGTGAAAAGACAAAGAATCTGTAATAGAAACTCAGGCTACAGCCATAGATGATGGCTGACTTCAGGTTACTATTGCTGTGATGAAACGCCATCACCAAAAGAAAACTGGGAAAGAAAGGGTTGGCTTGGTTTACACTTCCACACCCCTGTTCATCTTGGAAGAATGTCAGAGCAGGAAATCAAACAGGGCAGGAATCTGGAGGCAAGAGCTGATGCAGAGGTCATGGAAGGTGCTGCTTACTGATTCGCACTTCATGGCCTCCTCAGCCCACTTTCTAATAGAACCCAAACCCACCAGGCCAGGAAGAGCATCACCCTTAGTGGGCTGCACCCGCCCCAATAATCACTAATTAGGACAACGCCTTACCGTCTGATCTTACAGAGACATTTTCTCAACTGAGGTTCCCTCATTTCAGATGACTCTAGTCTGCATCAAGTTGACATAAAACAAGCCAGTGCAATGGCATTACATTGACATAGGATAGAAAAATGGAGAGAACATGGAAGGCAGGAGAGGGATAGGAGCCCCATCATCCTGGCATCTGATTAAAGCCTCTCACTGTGAGAAGCCAGAATTCCAGTTTTAAGGCTACAGATATAGAGTTAATATTCCTTTGGGAGTAGCTAGTTTTTATCAACTTCCCATGAACTAGATTCACCTGGGAAGAGGTACCATCAATCAAGGGATTGCTTCCATCAGAATGGCCTATGGGCAAATCTCTGGGGGTATTTCTGGATTAAAAGGATTGATGGGGAAGGGTCCAGACCACTTTAAGTGGTCCCACTCCCAGGCAGGAGGGTCTAGGCTGCATACCTTAGCTCAGTCAGCTAGACGAAGCAAGCCATAGCGGCTTTCCTCCATGGTCTCTGTGTCAGCTCCTGAGTCCAGGTCGGGTAAGGCCTCATTCCTTTCCCTGACATTGCTTGAGAATCCCTAGCAACACTGGATAAAGAAATGCCATTCTCTTTATCCCCAAGAGATAGATTGTCCCTCATAGCAATTGCAGTCCTTCAAGGTGCTGATAAGAACAGGAGGTACAAATTAGGTAGGAAGTTTAAAGTAAGAGGATTCACACATCCCTACCAAAAGGAGGACGGGGAGAAGAGGAAGAGGAGGAGGAGCAGGAGGAGGAAAAGGAAGAAGAGGAGGGGGGAAAGAGGAGGAAGAGGAGGAAGAGCTGATGTGGGCTTCTTTTATTTCTTGACTAAAAGCCAGAAATGTCCCTGAGCCTGTAGATATCCTTATCCTTCGATAGATGTAAGAGACACCAGAAGTGTCTGAACCAAAAATATCTTCGGGTTTCATAGCCAGAGGCTGAACATCCAGAAAAACAGTATAGTTTTTCCTTATCTCTTCCCCTGAGGGGATATCTGTTTCTGGGAAAACCATACTGAGGATGTGGCTGAAACGGGGAGGCCCCTTAGCACCGGAGATGGAGAACAGCGTCATGTGCAATCCCAGCTCCTTTCCCCCATCTAGGGAAGCCTTGTGACCCGAAGCTTTTCTGCTCGGTGGTCTCCCACTGAGACCTGCTACACTCAAACTCTGCTCCCTCACTTAAGCTCCAGAATTCAAAGTACTTCTTTTTGAAACCCACCCTCTGTGGTCCATGAACTTTATTCTTGGAATTTGCAAAGGAAAGAACGCAAAAGCCACTGGCTCTGGCAGCCTTGGTGATACTGGAGTTTCCAGAACCTTAGCTCCCTGAGCCAGACTCAACAGAGCCAGGAAATGTTCCACTGATCTCAAAGACATCCAGATATTCCCATGCCGGGGACCCCAAGAATCACCCAGAAATGAAACAGCAGCTTCGGATCCCACCAAAACCCAGTGCATGACTACTCTAGAAACAAGCATCTCTGTTTGTGCCTCTTTCTAGAGGAGTCCACACCCACTTAGGTGTGTCTTCCTTTCTTCTAAGGGGTTCTCTTCTTCCTAGTCCTCCTGCTTAAGTTCGTGTTAATATATCCTCAACAAAATCTGTAACTGCTTCATAAACTGGCTAGTCCTGAAATTCTTTTCAGTGTCAAAGCCACAAATCTTAGTTTCACCCAAATTGAGGTTCTTAAAACTCTTGGGGACAATAGCAGAAGTAAATCTATTTTTAAACTGACATTAATGGGTAATGGCACAGACTCTGTCGGTCAGTTTGTGGGTGAGACTGTGAACATCTTGCTATAAACAAAATGATGGTTTGAGCAAAGCATTGTCATTAATGTCTTTTAATGGCAATATAGATACATTTAAACCCCTTATGTTCTTCCTTTATAAATACATTTTTAAAATTTAGCTCCTGTGTGAACCCATGTCTTTCTACTGGACAGACTCATTTCTGATCCATTCTGGTCATTTAGGTATGAGCAGAGGGAGTAGTAGTCACTAGAGTAAAGGATACTCTGAGTGTCACACAAAGCAGCATACCAAGTGAAAGTAGCTTGGCAAAGCAATTTTTTTTATTTTGTAAAAAAGGGTATACCCAAATCAAGCTATCGGGCACACCAGACCCAAGATGGATTCTTTCATTTCTGATACAGGTGGTGACTGCATCTCCCATTAGTGGGAGTTTGATTTCATAACACAACATGATTCACTAATTGGTGTGAATGGAAAGTTCAGGAAATATGAATCTTTGCCAAGATAAATACCCTTGATTAAGAAACAACAACAGCAGATTCTAACATAGCCACCCTGGGTGTTGATCCCAAACATTAAATGTTAGCACCATTGCTTCTTGCTTGCCCTCCAGAACTTGATAGTTAAAACCCTATTTGCTAAAGACACCTCATACCTGAGTCAAAGAACATGGAGAAATCTAGTTCTCACTAAATTGTAAGCTTCCTTCCTGCTGCCAAAAATTTCATAGTGTCCAACTGTGCTCTGCCTGCTCCTGGAGGAGAAATGGCGTCATCAGTCTCAGCCAGCTCTGAACACTGTGAGTTACAACAACAATCGGTGTGGTGACACAGCCCACTGCTGAGACAGTGACAGGAATGTCACGAACAAACCAAACACTTCTCTGATAAGATGTAAGACTTGCTTCACAAGATGGAACCCATCAGAGCCAAGAATCTGTAGCTAAACAAGTTATAGACCTTAGGAGAGAACCCATTGCTATTACTTTGCTAAATGGATGCAGTGTGACATTATGACCAACTCCTAATGACTTAGCATTATAGCCATAGATTAGTGAACCTCTCAACAGAGAAGTTTCTTTCTTAGATGGTAGCTGATAGAGAAACCCACTTATAACCTGAAATTCCCCCCTCTTTACTTCTGTTTAAAGTTATGACAAATTCTACTGTAGAGTTAGCTAATATGTAAATTACATTGTTGTAATGAAATAAAGTATATATTTTAAATTAAAAACAGGCATGCACACGACCTGAGTGAGGCTGTATGTACCACTGAGCATCCGTGCAGACAAATGACATCCTAGTTTGCCCAGGAAGGACAGGAATGGGAAGCTTAAAGGTGAGAATCCATTAAGCCAGGCATGGCCACATGAGGAGTAAGTAGTCCTAAATCTCATTCTTTCTTTAATAAAAGCTACGGTTAATCTTATAAAGATAGTAATACTTAGCTCCAGTGACAGTGACACAGGAGGCTTGCTGTCAAGCATTGGGGTCTAAGGGGCCAAATGCAGAGTCCAAGTCTTCATGCCCTCCTCTGTCTCAAGCACCAGTGCCCTTTGAACTTTCTTTTATGAATGGTGAAGACTCTCCTGTGGACATTTTCTCATAGTGGGTACTCTACACAGTGGTGGTACCAGAAACTCTTTCCCTGCGCTTCAGCCTAAAATAAACAGTCATGGAATAAACACTCACTGGCATGTTCCAGTGTACCACCACATTGCCCTCTTCTCCATTTCCATGATCCAAATGCCCCCTCTCCCAACACTAGTAACACTTTCACACTTTAGAAAGTCCTCATCTTTATTGTCCCCTTTCTACCCACCAACCAGTGTGAGTTTCACTTGGTCAGCAGCCCACTGTATCTGCAAACTCCCCTAGCTCCCAGCTTGTTTAAAAGTAAGATAAAGCTGGAAGTACCTTCTGGTTCCACAATATGACAGAATGTGTTTTTTCATAAGTATATGGGTTTTTGTGCGTGCGTGTGCGTGTGCGTGTGCGTGTGCGTGTGTGTGTGTGTGTGTGTGTGTGTGTGTGTGTGTGGTCTCAGTGGAGAATTTCAGAGCTTCCTGAGGCTACCCAAATGCACAAATGTTCAAATTTTTATATAAGCATTAAGATGGCATAGTATTCATTCATCCTCCTGTGTACTGTAAATTATTTCCAGATGACACAGTGTTCATGGAAATAGTTGTTAAACTGCACTGGTTAAGACACAGTGACAAGAAAGTCTGTGTACTCAATGCAGACATAACTTATATTTTACCACTTAAATATTTTCAACCTGTAGCTTGTTGAGTCTGCAAATGTGGAATTCAAATGCAAGGCTGCAGAGACCGCATTGCACTGATTGTCCTCTAGCAAATAGTAATGACATAGATGTCATTAACCAGGCAAGAGCTATGTTCTAATTATCACATGTGACCTTCTCAGCTCCACATCATTCCTTGTTAGAGGCCTTAACTGGCTTGAGACATTTATCACTCAGACTTAAACTCCTCTTTACGACAGAGAGATGATGACTCTAAGTGCCTGCGTCATCTCAGACCTATCTTTATTTAAAGTCAGTTCAAGATCACGATCACGAACATTTTCCCAAATCTATTTCGGTTACCCTGGTGATATCCTGTGCTGTGCTGTGCTGTGCTGTACATTAGGATATGGAAATGTCATTGCTAATGAAGCTGGAAACAGAAACAGTGAATATGTGCCAAACTCCCCCTGAAGATCCTGCCCAGGCATTTGTAGAAGCAGATGGAATATGCAGAGAGAGGAGCCGTGATGGTGACTTACATGGCTTCCTGAGAGCACTCAGGCCTGGTCCCTGCTTGAGTAGCTCTAGAGGAGTCCAGGTGCCATGGGCATGGGGTGTAGTCCATGGTTTGCAGCTACCATCCTGACTCCTGACACATGTGGATGCCGCAAGGAGAGTTGCAAACTCAGAGCAAAGCAAGTTTTCTTGGCATGCTCTTCTGGCAGCTAGAAACCAACTTCATTATAGAAGAAAAAAGATTTAAAAATTTATAACACAAGCAGGTTGTTTGAAGTCTTTCCAAAGGAAACTGGTAAGATATCGCTATTCTTCACGGCAGAAAAAAACGCTACCAAGGCAGAAGCAGGGGTATGCATTTTATTTATTTATTTATTTATTTATTTATTTATTTATTTATTTATTTATTTTTGTGCCTGTGCATGTTCGTGTGAGTGCATGTGAGCTGATACATTGCTCCTATGTGAGCACGCAGAGTTGAGAAGAGGCATCAAGTGCCCCCCTCCATTTCTCTCTGAGGCAGCATCTCTCCCTGAACCTGGAGCTTATATTTTCTCATCTAGGCCGGAAGCCAGCAAGCCCCCATTGGACCTCCTGTATCTACCTGCTTCAGAGCTGGGGTTACAGGCAAGAATGGAACCCCATACCTGTAGCATGATGCTATCTTGTTTGTTCAACAAGTGCTCTTAATCACTGAGCCATCTCTCTAACTCCCCAGAATTGGCATTTGAAGGCCTTATGGTTTATTAGAGAAAGCAAGGAAATGCTTGCTGCTAACAAAAAGTCATTTTGGTGGTGCACTCTAGACTAATAAATATGTTAGACCGAGCGGATCTATGGAGATCCCCAACCTTGCCTGTAAATGTGCACACACATAAGTTTGTGTGTGAGGGTATGTGTCTAATCAACCAACTCCTCCCCCCAGAAAAAAAGGAACAAAGACATAAAGCTATCTTCCAAGACAGCAGAGGAGCAGATCATTCCATTATGTGACAGAGCACTCATGTGGTGACATGTGTTGACCTCTTAGGTCTTTGAGCTGATTGGTAGCTGATAGGAAACAGTAACTCAGTAGCAAGGCAAGAGCATCACCCTGCAGGCTAGGGCACCATGGACAGGTCTTCCCCAACCTTTCCTTTGCTCTCAGAAGAGTGTCCTTCAGCTGTATGTACAGACTCCATAAACTCTTGAGATTTGACTTGCACTTCGTGACTGAGTGAGATTGTCCTTGCGCAGTTCTCATTCACCTATTCTACCATCATTTGTGGAAAATGTCCCTGAAGTCGAATGTTCATCTAAATGTTGAAAGAAGTAAAAAGTAAAATATAGTCCTTAAGTAGTTGAGTGCATTAAAAAAAATAAAACCATGATACTGTAACTCTAAATATGTTATATAAATATGTAGACATACATGTACATATATATATCAGATATGTATGCAGTATATGTTATAGCTATACACACACACACACACACACACACACACACACACAAACCTACACAACCGAACCTCAGAATGTAAATTTTACTCTACTCTTTTGAGCCATCCCTTCTACTGCCCACGTCTCATCATGGGATGTCTTTAATTGGGTTCTCTGTTGAGAACTGGCCTATCCAATTTGTTCAGTGAGATAAGGAAGGATTCCAGAAGTGCAAGTTTCTGGTAGTGTCATGTGATGCAGACTCATGTGGTGTTTTGCTGAGCCAAGACCCATGGGGACACACACGAGGTTTGGAGAGTGTAAGTAGGACTCACAATGACAGGGTTGGGGGTTACTTGCTTAGCTAGCCTTGCTATGCTTTGTTGATCTTATGTCTTCGCTGATCTTCACTTTGTTGAGAGAGGCAAGCAGAGAACGTCTGCTGGCATCCCAGCTAGTTCTGATACATGACAAGCCAGCGGAGGCCTGGCTGTTTCTGCTGGATCATGCCACTGCTGCTGAATCAAGTTTGGTATCCTGAGCTGAACTGCTGGTATCCTGACAAATGGAGATTAGAATTGCCCTAAAGAACTATTTCTAAACTGTCCATATCCCCTTGTCCTATTTGCTATTTTTTTCCTCCCCTACCTTTGGATAGTGGGCTAGAATGAGGGGGATGTGTCAAAGCATTTGAGAACCCTTATTAAAAGTAGGTTTTGAAAAATCTAAACCTATAGATTCTATCCCCCAACGCACATTTTGTAAGACTTTTGCTTGACTGTTTGAATAGACACAACCTTTTCAATCATGACAACAGGACTTGATGTTACCCCCAAGACATTCCTCTTTTCCCATTTCATAACACCTGATCTGACTGATGGGCCCAGGGTCTTCTAGTTAATAGAACAGCATCATGTGACCCATTTAGCAAACAGTTACATGGCTCAAAGAGATTATGGTACAAAGTTAATTCACAAAAATCTGTTCAGATATCTCTCACACATAGTAATTCAATATATGACAATAAGGAAATAAAATGATGTTTTACCAAATAACAAAACCCAAAACTTTTAAATTACCTACTTTGTGAGTGTTATGAAATGAACTATATATTACCAAAGTAGTTTAAATATGAAACTGAACTATATGTCAGGGGTTCTTACTCTGTGGGTCACAGTCCCTTTAGGGTCACCTAAGACCATCAGAAAATACAGATATTTACATTATGATTCTTAACAGTAGCAAAACTACATTTATGAATAATAAAATAATAATGAAAATAATGATATGGTTGGGGGGTTACCACAGATAAGGGACCATACTAAAGGGTTGCAGCATTAGGAAGGTGAGAATGACTCACTGTTGTATGTGATATATATTTGTAAAATAGATTTTCACTTGGGGGATACAATATAATATTTGAATTCATAACCATACATGAGATCATATCACTATATTAAAAAAAAGACAACTATTCTCAGGTAACCTGAAAACATTATATATAAGAGCCAAGTTTGAAAGAGGTATAAATGTTCATCAGAGGACATTTAGATACATGGCATTATTTATTCACATTGAAGCACTTTTTAGTCATAAGACCAGGTAAATCTTGTAATTGAGATGGCTGCCATGGAGGACCTTTGGTGCGTGACACTAAGTGCAGTGAGTGAGGCCCAGAGAAATAAACATTTATGTATTTATTTTTATTCTTTAATCCTTTTTTACAGTCCAGACTTCATCCCCCTCCTGGTCTGCCCCCGACCACTCCTCACCCCATACTTCCCCCCCTTCTCCAAGAGGATATTCCCACCCCCAACCCTACTCCACTAGGTCTCCCCACTCCCTGTGGCCTCAAGTCTCTCGAGGGTTAGGTGCATCTTCTCTTATTGAGGCCAGACCAAGCAGTCCTCTGCTGTATGTGGGTTGGGGGCCTTGGACCACCTGGTGTAGGGCTGCCTGGTTGGTGGCTCAGTGTCTGAGAGGAGACAAACATTTACAATCACACTGCTGAGTGGAGCCCAAAAACATTTAGCTCAAGAAATCTAGAGCACAAGGATGATCTATCTTTGATGTCTACAAACAAACAAAATATCTTCTTACAAATAAAGAAAGGGAAGATGATGATCCCTGAATAGTCACAGTCAAAATGAGGAATAACAGGCGAGTGGTCAGCACAATTCAGGTTCCCTTGGAATAAATAGCATAATTACATTTCTAGGAATAATTTTTGAAAGACATAATCAGAAATGTTCACAAGATTGATTCTTGTGGGCACCTTAACATAATTTTATTTTATTTTTTTAAGTTTTTTATTAGATATATTCTATATTTACATTTCATTTCCCTTTTTCTGGTTCCCCATCCCCCAAAGGTTCCACATGCCCTTTCCCTCGCCCTGTTCCCCCATCTACCCCTTCCCACTTCCCTGTTCTGGTATTCCCCTACACTGATGTTTTGATCCTTTCCAGCACCAGTGTCCACACCTTCCTTCTTGTTGTATATCATTTGATACGTCAGGTATTGGCGAGGATGTGGAGAAAGAGGAACACTCCTCCACTTCTGGTGGGACTGCAAGCTGGTACAACCACTCTGGAAATCAGTCTGGTGGTTCCTCAGAAAACTGGACATGATACTTCCGGAGGACCCAGCCATACCACTCCTGAGCATATACCCAGAAGATTCTCCAGCATGCAATAAGGATACATGCTCCACTATGTTCATAGCAGCCTTATTTATAATAGCCAGAAGCTGGAAAGAACCCAGATGTCCCTCAACGGAGGAATGGATACAAAAAAAATGTGGTATATATACACAACGGAGTACTATTCAGCCATTAGAAACAATGAATTCATGTAATTCTTAGAGAAATGGATGGAGCTGGAGAACATCATACTAAGTGAGGTAACCCATGGTATGCATTCACTGATAAGTGGATATTAGCCTAGACTCTTGGGACACCAGAGAAGAATCATTCTTAAATCCTACATCCAATAGAAGGCTAATATCCAATATATACAAACAATTCAAGAAGCTAGACTCCAGAGAAACAAATAACCCTATTAAAAATGGGGTACAGAACTAAACAGAATTCTTAATTGAGGAATACTGAATACCTGAAAAGCACCTAAAGAAATGTTCAACATCCTTAGTCATCAGGGAAATGCAAATCAAAACAACCCTAAGATTCCACCTCACACCAGTCAAATGGCTAAAATAAAAAACTCAAGTGACAGCAGATACTGGCAAGGATGTGGAGAAAGAGGAATATTCCTTCATTGTTGATGGGATTGCAAGCTGGTACAACCACTCTGGAAATCAGTCTGGTGGTTCCTCAGAAAATTGGAC
This sequence comes from Apodemus agrarius, assembly GCA_964023405.1. Lineage (NCBI taxonomy): Eukaryota > Metazoa > Chordata > Mammalia > Rodentia > Muridae > Apodemus > Apodemus agrarius. The sequence continues at coordinate 79,507,690 of OZ030016.1, read as the reverse complement.
TTAGTACTACCCAAGGACCCAGCTATACCACTCCTGAGCATATACCCACAAGATGCTCCAACATGAAATAAGGACACATGCTCCACTATGTTCATAGCAGCCTTATTTATAATAGGCAGAAGTTGGAAAGAACCCAGATGTCCCTCAACAGAGGAATGGATACAGAAAATGTGATATGTTTACACAATGGAATACTACTCAGCTACTAAAAACAATGAATTCATGAAATTCTTAGCCAAATGGATGGAACTAGAAAATACCATCCTGAGTGAGGTAACCCAATCACAAAGCACACACATGGTATGCACTCACTGATAAGTGGATATTAGCCCAAAGGCTCAGAATAAATAAGATACAAGTCACAGACCACATGAAAATAAAGAAGGAAAACCAAAGCGTAGAAACTTAGGTCCTTCTTAGAAGGTGGAACAAAATACACATGGGAGGAGATACAGAGACAAAGTGTGTAGCAGAGACTGAGGGAAAGACTATCCAGAGACTGCCCCACATGGGGATCCATCCCATATACAGTTACCAAACCCAGACACTATTGTGGATGCCAACAAGTGCTTGCTGACAGCCTGATAGAGCTGACTCCTGAGAAGCTCTGCCAGAGTCTGACAAATACAGAGGGGAATGCTCTCAGCCAAACATTGGACTGAGTTCAGGTTTTCCAATGGAGGAGCTAGAGAAAGGACTCAAGGAGCTGAAGGGGTTTGCAGCACCATTGGAGGAACAACAATGTGAACCACCCAGAATCTCCAGAGCTCCCAGGGACTAAACCACCAACCAAAGAGTACACACAACAGGGAGAGACCTATGGCTCCAGTCACATATTTAGCAAAGGATGGTCTTTTCAGACATCAATGGGAGGAGAGGCCCTTGGTCCTGTGAAGGCTCAATGCCCCACTATAGGGGAATGCCAGGTCAGGGAAGAGGGAGTGGGTGGGTTGATGAGCAGGGGAAGGGATGATGGGATGGGGGTTTTCGGAGGGAAAACCAGGAAAGGGGATTACATTTGAAATGTAAATAAAGAAAATATCTAGTAAAAATATTCTAAAAAAGATAGTGGCTTATAGGCCCAGGTAGTTCAACAATGGCCATCTTATAATAGAATGTCAGAGAATCCAGTAGCTTTTAAGTCCACAAGACTGGGTGTCTCAACAGTCCCAATCTGGGGCTTGAGTCCTGGGACATTCCGAGAGAGCTGCTGGTCTTCAGTCTATGTAGGAATCTGGAAGTTATAGGTTCTAGTACCAACAAAGGAATATTTTAGCAGCATAATGGATAAACTTGCCAGAGAGAGTGATAGCAAGCAGGCAAAAGGCAGAAGCTTCCTTCTTTTACGACCTTCCCAAAGTAGGCTGCCACCAGGAAGTGTGGCTTCCCACCTCAGATGATCTGATCAAGAAAATCCCTCCCAGGTGGGCCCACCTCTTAGATTTTAACTTTTTCTTGATGTGGTCAAGTTGATATCCAAGATTAGCCATTACAGGATGCTTACATCATGTGAACTTCACGGAGTGGAGAGCAGATTAAGAAAGTCGTGTCTTGATATCATTCAACAGAGAGGAGAGGATGTTGGCTTGGGGGACTTCCATATTTTGTGTGTGTGAGCATTTTTTATGTGCAATGTTTAAACATTAAATAAGGAGTACATATTTTAAAATAAGTAAGTTAATCTGCCTAAATTGGTGTGAAAGTTGGGTGTTGTGTTTGGCCTTTCCTTCTACTCTTCCTTGGGGGTGAAACATAGGGATGATGTTGCTGTATTCTCTAATCTCTCATACTTGGCTGAGAACTCATCAGTGAGAAGGGTACCTCTGAATCTTGGGCTAGACCTCGCTGCCTGTATCACAGAGGTGTCTCCTATACAGACTTACCTTCCATGACCCATTAGCTAGCCTTGGACCACTATCACATGTGGCTCTTCCAAGCTGTCAAGCCACAACTTCTTGTCATCTGACTGAGACCAAAATGGCACGTGGAGTGTCATCTCCAGGAAAATTTCCTTGAAACCTTCTCAATGTTTGCCATAAATGTCTGTACACACTAGAAACCAATTGCTTGCAAGTAGGACCAGGCCCAGACCCAGGACCCCATCTCTGAAACCTGCAGACAGATCCTGAAGGAGAGACTCGCTTCTCCTTATTGAGGAGGAGGGAAATGATCAGAAGGATATTGATGATCATGACCAGAGGGAAATGATCAGAGGACATAGTGAGATGCATGTTATTTTAGCATAACAGATGTATGTTATTTACCATACATACATATGAGATGAAAATAATCATAAATGCTTTGAACTTAACTTCCCAGAAGAGCTATACGTAGGCTATCCATGGACCAAACCCCTAATTGAGGCCTTAGATTACAAGGCTGAGGATGTCAACTGTCGGGTGAGGCATACATGAGGAGAAAGGACTTCTTCTCCATCCCTATATGCATTTCGTGCTTTCTTTTCTTTTTCATTAGTTTATGTCCATGAATGCACACATGTATAATTTTATTTTTAAATTATTAAAGTCCTATTTTAACTGAAGGGAGTCAAAAGAGGGACTTTGGATGCCCAGATTTGGGCATAAAGAAAATTCTTTACTTTGTAACTGCACAAAGCACTGTTATTGTGATTAAAAGGTAGACTGGCATTTCATTGGACCTGATACAATAGAAAACAGTTATCTCTCATGGTCACATGTTTCCAAATACTGTAAGCCCCCAGAGATGGCATGATTTGAATCTCCTTCTTCTTCTTCTCCTTCTTCTCCTTCTCCTTCTTTTTCTTCTTCTTCCTCCTCCTCCTCCTTCTTCCTCCTCCTTCTCTTCTTTTTCTTCTTTCTTTTAATTATATCTACATCCCAAATGCTGCCCCCTCAAAATCTCCCCATCACAAAGCCCCTCCCCATCCCTTCCTCTTCTCCTCAGAGAGGGAAGCCAGCCCCTCAGGTATCACCACACCCTAGCACATCAAGTCTCTGCAGAATTAGTGAATTCTCTCCCGCTGAGGAAGGACAGGTTAGCCCTCTGCTATATATATGCCAGGTGTCTTGTTCCATATATATCGCCCACTGCTACGCATGTGCCATGGATGCTCTTTGTCTGGTGGCTCAGTCTTTGAGAGCTCCCAGGGGTCATTGTTAGTTGATACTGTTGGTCTTCCTGTGGGGTTTCTACCCCCTTCGGGGTCTTCAATTATTCCCCCAACTTTTCCATGAGGGTCCGTGACCTCCATGTAATGTTTGGCTGTGAGTATATGCATCTGTTTCAGGCAGTTGCTAGGTTGAGCATCTCAGAGGACAATTATGCTAGACTCCTGACTGCAAGCATAACAGTGTCAGGGATTGGTGCCTGCCCATAGGATGGGTCTTAAGTTGGGCCTGTCACTGGTCATCCATTTCTTCAGTCTCTGCTCCATTTTTGTCCCTACATTTCTTTTAGATAGGACAAATTTGGGGTCAAAAGTGTTGTGGGTGGGTGCTGTCCTTATCCCTCTGCTGGGGGCCCTGCCTAGCTACTGTGGGTGGCCCCTTCTGGTTTCCTGACCCCACTGTTAGGCATCTCAGCTGAGGTTAGCCATATTGGCTCCTGGGAACCTCCACCATCCCAGGTCTCAGGGACTTCCTAGAGACTCCCTCCGCCATCCCCAGCAGCTATAGATTCCCATTGGTGTTCTGTTCAGGAAACTGTCTGCTGTACCAGTGTGTTCAAAGCTATTTCCACTTTCTCTTCTATAAGATTTAGTGATTGGAGCAGACTAGAGAAGAGAAGGGAGGCTCCACTCCCTTCTCTTTTCACCCTTTGGGAAGGATCTGGGAATCAGAAGCGAAGTCTGCTCTTCATCTTGCCAGCCTTGGACCTTGAGTTGCTGTTTGCTCAGTTACAGTGGGCGTCTGGCCCAGGATGCACAGCGCTGGGGCTAGAATGGCAGAGAACACGGAAGGAGCTGGACAAGGCTGTCCCCAGGAGAGCAGGATAGCTCATAGGAGGTGATCTACCACAAGGATGGAACACAGGCAGCCACAATGGCCTACAGCAAAGTATCCGGAGAGGAGTATCACTTTAGTGCAGGCTGACATCCTTGGGTGTCCCAGGAGCTGTGTATTTCTCTGAGGGTTCGCCTGCATTTACCACCCAGGCAAGGGCTCTCTGCAAAACACAGAGAAGACGCAGCTGCTGTGACCTCTTCATTTCTCAAATCCAACGAGGCCTCCTATGCTACTATATTTTCCTTATAAATCAAGTCCTACGATTATTTGCAGATTTGAAGAAATCGCATCCAGAATTTTTGCAATTGAACCAGAAGAATTGTGCACGCCCTCCACCACAGCTCTTGTGTTAATTTAGTGGATTTCTCCCTGGAATGCCACAACCATGTGAATACCAGACTCCCTTTGCATTTAGAACCACCTCCTTCCACAGCCCACAGGAAACATCTTGGTCGAGGCAAAGGAATGTGAAACCCAAGACAGCCACGTTCCACCCTCAGGGAAAAAAAAAAGATTCATTACCTGTGGCAGAAATACAAGTTGACCAGACAATTTGTCTGACAAGCTATGGTGGGGCTGTGAGACATAAAACGGTCAAAGACAGGAGCCCTGGATGGGCTGGGAACCTTAGGAGTACATAGCCACATCTTTCACTTACAGAGTAATTTGCAATTCACCAAGCAGTTTTACAAACAGCTGAATGGAGACATTAATAAAAATGAAAGGACCCCTTCTACACAGTCCCTGAGATGAACACATCCTCCCGGCATGTCAACTCATTTCATCGTTCAAAGGCTATGCATTGGTGCTAACTTCACCTTCAAAAAACAAACAAACAAAAAAAGCAACAACAAACAAAAACCCCAAAGATGCAGTAGGGTTAAATAATATTGCCTCAAACAAGGAAACAAAGAACCCTGGATTTGGCAGAAGGTCTATGCTCTTTTTATTTCTTTGTCACATCATCCCGTTTAAACACCAATCCAATAACCACCAAGGGTGACTATGAGAGGCGCTACCAAGACAGTGACTTTCATAGGCCAGGTATGTAGTTCTAGTCAGGAAGCTGGGGCAGGAGGTATAGAAGTTCAGAGGCAGCCTGGGATACACAGTAAATTCAGGCCTAGCCTGGATTAAGAAATGAGACTCTGTTTCAAAAACAAAACAAAAAAAAAATAATAAGATAATAGTGATTTCTAGACAGTGCGCGCTGCTCTGTGGAGGGATGTCTCAACAACCTTTATGAAGAAGTCTCACATCCTCGAATCACGTGGGGAAGACTAACATGAAAGCCAGAGCTGCCTAGAAGGTCTTATATCCACAGGCAGGAATTCCAGAGAGCTCGCAGCCCCAGCACGCTGCACTAGGCTAGTGTATGCCAGATGTCTTGCTATCCCTCTGTGCCACACTAGGAGAGCAATAAAAATTATTCGCTTAATCCCTACTATCCAGCTCTTCGTGTTCACTGTGTGGTGTTGGTAAGTACCACATGGTGTTGGCTGGAGAATCAGATGCAGGTTGCTCAGATCCCATAGAGCAGTGGTTCTCAGCCTTCCTTAATGCTTCTACCCTTTAATAAAGCTCCTCATGTTGAGGTGATCCCCAGTCATAAATAATTTAGTTGCTACCATTATGAATTGTAGTGTAAATATCTGCTATGAAGATATTTGATATTTGACATCCCCCACACACCCAAGGAGTCACAACCTACATATTAAGAGCCACTGCTAGTGTCCTCATCCACAATTCTACTCTCCTGCACGTGCTGGATCCCATCCCCAAGCAAGCCCTGATGGTACCATTTCTGAACAGTAACAGCAATCCCCCATCTCTGCAGTTACTGATGAGTCTACCCTAGCCATGGACTTCTGACCCATTGCGACAGTCTCCTACTAAGCCTGTTTCTATGGTGAGGACCATTTCCCACAAAGCACCAGGGCAATCTTACTAAAAGCTCTGTACTTCATTCAACAAAATCTAAACTCGGGACGCAGGGCACACACCCGAATGCGGCTCTGTTTGTTTTTCTGACTCCACCCACTTGAGCTTGTTCTATCCTCAGAACTAGGGTTTCTCAGAACGTGAAGTCTGGAACAAAAACTTCACCAGCACCAGGCCATCCAGTGACAAACACAGATTCCTTGGCCCTACCCTGACCTCTGGAATCAGATTTTCCATGGTGAGGGCCCCATGCAGGGATACAGGATGAGCTGAGCCACGTGGGCCGCTGACCTAACCCACGGTTATTCTGGGTGCATCCCTTCCTCAGGAGCTTTGGCATATGGTTGCCTACACTTAGAATGCACATGCTCCTGAGTCACCTCTGCTGGGGTAAACATTTGATCGCTTTCTGTTTATCTTCTGCCCTTTCTTACTTGGTGACTATGCAAAGTAAATAGAAATATGGCATCAGGCCTGTTTGACAGTTTCCAAAATCAGGTCACCATCGACCACATGCCAGAGTACAGAAGGCATCTGCTTCCACTCACTACACATGGAAACTTTACTCCACCTCACAGATAGGAAAAGTGATGAGCTAGATTTGGTTACCAAAGTCAAGGCATTCGGGAACCCAGGGCCTGCTAAGCCACTGCTGTCTTACTTAGGGTTTCTATTGCTGTGAAGCAAAAATTTATAGTTTTGGCTGCCTTACACTTCAGAGATGTAGCCCATTGTCATCATGATGGTAAGGGCAGTGGCGGGTGAGCAGACATAGCACTGAAAAAGTAACTAGCTGGGAATTCTACATCCAGATCAGCATGCAGAAGGAAGAGAGAATGACACTGGACCTGCCTTGAACATCTGAAACCTCAAAGCACATGCCCAGTGAGATACTTCCTCCAACAAGATCACAGCTATTCCAATAAGGCCTTACCATCTAACAGTGCCATTCTCTGTGACCCTGTGGGGACCATTTCATTCAAACTACCACATCTCCTGGAAAAGCTGCTTTAAACGGCACCTTACTGTCTAGCTAGACCCAAGGTAGTATCATAAGATGAGACGTATACAGACACTCTCCTTCATGGCTGGCTGGGGCCCAGATCTGGAGATGTGCACGCGACAGACACCAGCAGGTGACAGCCACCTGTGCCTGTCTATTGGTGCATCTGACTTGAGTGGCTGGCCTTGGCATTCGTATTTGGTAAGAACTATGGTTTGTGTTTAAGTTCTTGAAAATACAGAAGGAAATGGAAGGAACACCTTATGAGAGGGTGCAGAAGAATTGCCCGAACTTGACCTTGGCACTCAGATGACCTAGGAGTGTAGCATAAAAGGTTTTGAACAGTTTTAAGCTTTGATCACTCTGTGATGTGTAACTTGGGCCAATTTTTTCCATTTTTAACATTCCTCTGCATCCTGCACTTTTTCAGCTACAATTTTCCTTTCTTAACTTTAAAAGCATTGACTGTTTAAAAAAAAATGCCTAAACCAAAATCTTTCTGAGAAAGAATTACTTCAGAAGCAACAATTGTGCTCTGGGAACTTGCCATACCAGTGTTGCGGACTTTGGGGAGTAATCCTAATTCCCTGTATAGACTTCTCTTTGGTTGTTTGAAGTCCACACTTGCATTCTGCGCTAATGGCTTGAAATCCGAGACTCCAGTGACTGCAAAGCTTTTGTTCCCACACTCAAGGATTTTAAATTCGGAACAGCTGGACCCAAACTGCCTCTCTACATTCTTCCTTTTGCATTATCTTCATTTATTTCTAGGACCAACTGACTAGATGCTTTTCTCTTTTATAATTGAATATAAGTAAACAAAAACTAATAATAATTAGTGGTGCCAACAGGGACTAAAATTTAACAGGACACTTTTATCTAATTGTGGCTCAGGAAGCCACACACTCAAAGCTGTGATGCATTGATCCTGTGGCTTACTTCTCCTGTGTTATTTCAGAGACCCCCAAATATCCTACAAAGCATACGTAGAAAAATTATATATACAATTAGCTAATAAAATTAACTTTTCAGGATGCTATGTGGCTTGCCCAAGAAAAGAAAAGACACAAATTGTCTGTGTCTGGGATGTCACGTCGAGAGGCTCAGTGAGCACTGGGACCACTGCGATCTACCTTCTCCTCTCTAGTCACACTCAGTTCCTAAGCCCAGGAGAGTTTTCTCCTTGTGTTCAACACGCCTCCAGCTCCAACGGTGAGTGTGGCCTTCAGTCAGTGTGTCAAATGGGAATGAATGTGATCACCTTGAGGTGTGGCTCCAGTGTCTGTAAGGATCCCGCTTTTCCCTGATTGGCCCTACCAGTTGGACAAATGCTTGGAGAATTGAAGCTGCAACATATACAGTTCTGTTCAGGAGGCTTCGGGGCTTCTGTTACTGTTCACAATGTCTACAGAAACTATATCCCTGGGTTATATACCTTGACTGGTGCTGGGCCTTTGGTCATCCTCCCCTCCATGAGGCATGACTTCTTTTGGTCTCAGCTTCAAGCTTCCTTCAGCTGGATTTAATCATCTCAGAGGATTTAGAGCTAGCCTAGTCTCCTCGGCAACCCCTAAAGCAACTTACACCACTAGATATCTGGTGCCATTTCTGTCTCTAATGACAAACATGTCAGCTGGCTCTTCTCATTCCCTTTGACTAACAGCCTGCCTCAGTCTTCCTAATCTGTAATTTTATGTTTCCTTTTCTTATTAAGCTCAATCCCCCTGACTCCCCCTGGGGAATCCAAGTCACATCTGGAGTCTCACTTGATTTCTTTTCTCATGATATCTTTGCAATTATATACATCACCCAAAGAACTTGGTCCAATGGAAGTAACCAGCAAAAGTCCTTTTGAACAGCAGCCCCTGCCCTGGGGCAATGATAAGATGGTGTCTCCCCAATTAGCAAGTCAAATGATTCCCAAGAAGAAGAAAGGAGAGGACCCTGGGCCTGAAAAGATTGGATCCAGTTTTGTAGACCCAGAACAGAGAAATCGTGGTGGGGGGGATGATTGGGGACTAGTTGGGGGGAGAGGAATTATGGGACGTATGGTGGGGGGGAACTGGGAAAGGGGAAAGCCTTTGGAATGTAAACATAGAATATAGATAATAAAAATTTAAATAAAAAAATGGTGTCTCCCTTGTCTCTCTGTGACGCACTGGGACTTGGGAACCACTTCGTCAACAGAACAAAGCAGAGCATGGGTTACAGAACAAAAATGGTGTGTGGGGGCGGGGGGGGGGCACGGGAGGATGGCAAACACAGAAGTGAACCTGTCATAATGAAAATTGCTTCTGTGTGTGAAATTAAGCTACATTTCCAACAAATGTATCTAAACTTGAGTCTGAAGTCTCTGACTTGTATCAGAAAAAGAAAGTTCTGCACATGCTCTGGACAGAGCATGTTCCAAGAAAGATGTGAGTTTCCAGGATCCAGAGGAGTGAAGAGAGATCAAAGGGCCTGCCACAGCCTGTCAGAAACCTTTGTTGGGTTGACTGTTCCAGCCATTCAATCGCAACAAAGGAAAGAACTTTCTATGTCACAAGGGAGTGGTGAAAATGTTTAGCATTGAGAGGTCACCTTTGGAAAGCAAGCGTATTGTTTTGGCTTTGAAATTTCCAACATCTTCTGAGTTGGAGAACACCAAATGACAAGAGGTGCTCCCTAGAGGTCAGACAGATGGACTTCGCATTTCAGAAAAATGTGTGAAATGACACCGTGATATATTATATAATTAGAGAAGTGTGTTTCAAACAAATATGAACATCTGTTTAGTTTTATAAAAGTGAAGTCACAAAGGATGAAGCCAAAACTGTACTTTGAGGAAAACTGGTAGCATCCCAGATACATGTTAAAAAACTGAACATCTCATGTCCACTTCACGAAAGCAGAACCTGAGCAATATGAGCCAAAAGTAAGAAGAGGCATGATGATTAGACCAGAAGTCAGTGGCGCCGACCCTGCAAAAGGCGTGTGACCGAATCAGAAGCTCGTTGTCAAGGCAGACATGCTAGCATATGCCTGTAATCTTAGCAAGAGCAGGCAATCTATGAGTTCAAGGGTAGCCTGATCTACACAGCGAGTTCCAGGATAGCCAGTGATATGTAGAGATATCCTGTACCAACCACTTCACCACAAGGAAAAAATTGTTGATTGCAAAGAACCTCTCCTTTCCCCCAGGAGACTGCCTGCAACGCCCTCAGCCTCTCGCATGATGCCACACTGCTGGGCAGGGCTCTCTCCTTCCCTCACTCTAGGCTGGATGCTCAAGACCCTGACCACATTCTTCAGGACCCTAGCCTCAGAGTGCCAGGACTCTTCAAACAACGCCCAGCTCATGCAACCAGTCCCTGGTAAGAGACTTGAATCAACTTTACCCTTCTGTCTATACCCTCTGAGCCCACCTGACCTCTACAAAAGACCTTGTGACCCCCTTTGGCTTGACCCTCTCATCTGCCCATGCCACTCCACTTACTGCCCCATTTGGAGAGTCCTCTAGCTGCCACACCATTCATCCAGTTACGAGACCTACAATACGTTTTTGCATAACCTCAGAACTCTCGTAACCTCCCCCACCCACACTCTTGCCTTAAGACTCAGGTCTTGTGAACTAAATGATTAAATCAAAAGATCTAGCTCCAGATGCCAGGACCCCATAGCAAAGACCCTAGTAATATGAAATAGACAAAAAAAAAAAATGCCCTTCCCAGTGATTGCCAATCTCTTGTAATTGCCCCTTATGAGCGGTTGGACTGGGAAACCTCAGAGACACCCCCCCCAACAATCAGATCTCCGCCATTGCTCTTGGTTGCCCACTCCAACTAGGCAATAAGACCCTATTTCTTAAGATGTTATGCACTTGGTTGCATAATAGAGAGAAATCAAGTGGAACTGAATTGAAGGTGTCCTCCTCACCCACTAGCTTTCATCATTCTAAAAGGTGGAACATAGGCAGCGGGAGACCAACAGAGTCAACTAACCTGGGCCCTTGAAGCCTCCCAGAAGCTGAACCGCCAACAAAAGAACTGGACCTAGGCCCTCTGCACCTATGTAGCCGACGTGCAGTTTGGTCATCTACATGGTCATCTTCATGGCCCCTAATGGCCAGAGCAGGGGGCTATCACTGATTCTGTTGTCTGTCTATGGATCCTGTTCTCCAAACTGGGCTGCCTTGTCTGTCCTCAAAGGGAAAGAATGTGCCTAGTCTTGCAGTGTCTAGATGTGCCAGGGTGAGTTAGCACGGGGCGGGGGGGGGGGGGCTTCCCTTCTCATAGGAGAAGGGGAAGGATGGGGTTGGGACTGTGTGAGTAGAGGACTGAGGGAAGAGGCTGCATTTGAAATGTAAAGTGAATAAATTAATTAATGGGGAAAAAAGGAAAATGCTGTAATAATATTATCTGCGTACTAGTAGGAGCAACTTGCCAGAGAAGATGTAATAATAATATTATTACTGTTATAGGGGTAGTCAATCTTTCTTTGATTGGATTTGAAGCCTTCTCCACAAAGGAAATGCATGCATAATACCATAAACCTAGTCAAAACTCCATGGCAGGGGAAGCCATGAACCCTGGGAGAGCTGAATACTGACATAGTAGCAAGCTGCCTTCGAAATACGTACATTTGAACTTACCCACAAATGTTACTCTTAGATTTAATCTTTTCCCAATGAAAAGTGATAAATGCAGAGACTCTTGGCTACCCGAGATGCTGGGTATAAGTGAGGAGCACTTAGCACTGAAGATGTTATATTCCTTCTAAGCATCAGGCAACATCAAGGAGGGGGAAAGGAACGTAAGGGAACACATGGAAAATGACATCTTCTGGGCTTGACCCAGCCACAGCCATCACAAACCAACAGCAGCTGTGGATGGCTGAACTTAGTTTGCCACACGGATGGGTCTGTCAATCAATAGTCAGGCATGACTGAGAGTCTTATCTATCACCATGGAGACACTTGCTGCTGATAGATTCAGAGAGACAGGAAGAACCATCGTCTTTGGCTGTGTGCTCCCTGGTGACACCACCATGATCCAATGGACAATTCCAACCCAAGGGTCAGACAGCTGGCCCTTGTTAAATTAAATAGGTCAAAAAAGTTATGAATTCAGAATGGGGCTAGTGAAGAGGCAGGATGTCCAGGCCAACATATAAATTTTCTCAGGGGGGGGGGTCATTTCCCGACTCTTTTGAGGAGACAAAACACATTCTGAGAGAACTTCTGAGAAGTAGGAATGCAGGAACCTTCATTAGACACATAGATGCCACATTATATAGAAAGAACCTTTCTAGGATGGAACTAATCATTAAATAAAACAAGTAGAGAGTTTCTCATTGTCAGGCTAAGGAGAAGGCTAGACAAAATACTGTGGTTTGGACTCTATCAAAAGAAACTGGTATGAACTCCAGCTTGTTATAATATAAACCAGACAAACTCTAAAGTGAATGTAGCTCTCTCTGTGTGTGTGTGTGTGTGTGTGTGTGTGTTCACATGTGTATAGATATATTCTAGCTCTGTGCACTGAAAGAGCCTACAATTAGAAAAACTATATGGCAATTAAGATCTAGACTCCTGATTTAAAACCGTTCTCCAACCAGAGAAAGCAGAGACCCCCGTGCTAGATGAGAAAGGGATGTTCTCCAGAATAAAGGATTAAAAACAAAAAAATAGGAGAGGGATTTGGAAAGCCTTCCTGTGACTGAGACGAAGTGAGTATAGAGCAGGCAGAAGCATGGTCAGGGACAAGTCAAAAGTGCAGAGAAGCCAACCTGAAAGTCCTCCCAATTTCCAGTCCTTTAACAATTTGAGCAACAAATTAAATACAATTGCATTCTGTTAGATCCCACATCAAGTCTCCCTAAATCCTTCCTGACATACAGAAACAGGCATGAAAGGTCACATCTACCAAGCATTGTAACTGTGGCCAAGAATGCAGAGGGGCTGAAGACAGGCATGGCCTGCCTTAGAACCTTGCCTATTGATCCAGTAAGAGCTTTAAGCCAAAGCAGGCTATATTCCTAGCTTCAAGTCTCTATCCTCAAAGACTTATCAGGCATGGAATAGTTTTTAAAATTATTCCACAAATTCTTTAAAGTTCCCTTCATGAAGCAAGCAAAGATTCGCTGTCCTGGCATTCCAGCATGCAGGTTGGACCTAGTGGCTTCATGAAGGGAGATCAGGAGGAAACAGAAGTCATGTGACAGGAAAGAACTGATAAGTGGATGTTAATTAGCCCAGAAGCTCTGAATACTCAAGACACAATTAACATATCAAATGATTCCCAAGAAGAAGGAAGGAGAGGGCCCTGGTCCTGGAAAGGCTTGATCAAGCATTGTAGGGGAGTACCAGGACAGAGAAATGGGAGGGGGTGATTGGGGAATGGGCGGAGGGAAGAGGGCTTATGGGACTTATGGGGAGGGGGGAACAGAGAAAGGGGAAAGCATTTGGAATATAAACAAAGAATATAGAAAAAAAGTGTTCTATAACAAAGAATAAGAACATTTCACCAAAAAATATATATTTTAAACTCAAGTAGAAAGTTCTTATTACTATGTGATTGTCTTTACTCACCATCACTGTATTTCAATACTATATTGGATTTTCACATGCATTTCTCAGAGAAAATTGTACAATGCATTATACATGGAAGAAACATGTTTAATTGTAGATGCAACACATGAAAACTTGAATGCATTCATGTTCCTTTCTGTGCTAATAATCAGAAGTGTGTTCTTTTAAAGATTACAGGTTCTCTTAGTTTTAAAATAGGCATTTAAACATGTTGTTTAACAGAAAAAAACATTTCACACAATATGTGATATATTCTAAATGCAAGTAGAAAGTTCTTATTACTAAGTGACTGTCTTTACTCAGCAACACTGTATTTCAGTACTATATTGGATTTTCACATGCATTTCTCAGACAAAACTGTACAATGGATTATGCATGGTAGAAACGTGTTTAAATATTGACCCAGTACAAAGCACAGGACAACGTGAATGCATTCATTTTCCTTTATGTGCTAATAACCATAAGTGTGTTCTTTTAAAGATTACAGGTTCTCTGAGTTTTAAAACACTATGTGTTTAAACGTTGTGTTTAACAGAAAATAAGAATATTTCACACAATACATGATATATTCTAAACACAAGTAAAAAGTTCTTATTACAAAAAAAAGAAAGGAAGGAAGGAAGGAAGAAAGGAAGGGAGAGAGAGAGAGAGAGAGAGAAAGAAAGAAAGAAAGAAAGAAAGAAAGAAAGAAAGAAAAAGAAATCAGCGATGTGATCCGAGTTAACCAACCTCACAAGTAGTGATCAGAGCTGCTGTGGAGAGAAAAGCAGGAATAACTGGGAAGGGGGATATCAGTTGAAATGTAAGGAATAAAATGATAAATAAAAAATAAAAAAAGATGTGTGAGCCAGCAGTCTGGCTTGGTATTAATTTAAAATGTCTATAAGTTGAGGGTACACACGGGTAGAGCTATGATGATGGGGATCAGTGTCTACGTTCATCTCTCTGTTTCTGTCTGTCTGTCTGCCTGCCTGTCTGCCTGCCTGTCTGCCTGCCTGTCTGCCTGCCTGCCTCCCAGTCTGTCTGGATGTGTGTAATGAAGACTGGAAAGCACAAGCCCTTGTATCAATGAGCATTAGATGGGTGCTGGAAATGTGAGTGGAGATTTTCTGTCTTTGTGCCTTATTAATTGTAAATGTCTTGAAATACATTAATTTTAATAAACAAGACACATGTATTTATTTTATTCAACATTGATGTTAAAAAATGACGCATAGCAATAAAACATAAATATATGGCTTGGTAAATAATTACAAACAAATGACTGAGAAACTGCCAACCAGTTAAAATAATGAAATGTATTGCCAGGAGCAAGAACCCCCACGGGCTCTCTTACGTTTTGAGAGAGACAAAGACTGAGTGTGATCAAGCACCACCAAGCACTCACAGTATCTATGATTTCATTTGCATTTTCAATAAAGAACATTCTAGCAGAGTTGTAAAACCGCCCCTAACAACCATACATCATTAGGATGAAAGTGTGCTCATGCTATCTGAGAAAGAACCCAGCACATGAAACTCGGAGCTCTCAGCAGTCTTCAATGCAGAGGCCCAGCTTGCTCCTTCGAGGCGTACATTCACCTGCGTTCACCTGCAACACCTAACCACAGCATCACCACACAGAGCTGGTCCACACCCACGAGGCTCTGAGATCCAGACTCACCACTGAGAATGCCAGGCCGCTGACTCCTCCCCTTCCTTTTGGTTGTAGCTGACTCAGTCGGTGGTGAGAAGACATAGGGAGGAAATAGATTGCTGTTCAATAATACTAACTACAACAGGGGCTGGAGAGATGGCTCAGAATCTTCCAGAGGGCCCAGGTTCGAGTCCCAGATTACCCGTGGCAGCTCACAACTGTCTATACCTCCAGTCCCAGATGACCCAACACTCTCTCGGAGCCTTTGTGGGCACTTCACACATGTGATGCAGACATACTTGCAGGTAAGACATCCATACACAATTTTTAAAAATCATAACACAAAGTGTCCTGTTCCATGTAGCTTGTTCCTGAAAACCTGACTGGGGCAAGGGAGAAATGAAGACACACACACACACACACACACACACACACACACACACACGGATGGGATCTAGTGGGTTGTGCTCACTCTGATGGAGGACATATGGAGGACATTTACCAGACGCAAAAACCGGGCATGTTTACCATGTAGAGCACAAGCCAGTCTCAGTATGGGGTCTCTGTAGGGAAGCAGTCTCCAGCTGCAGTCATCCAGGAGAAGAAAGCTGCAGTGGAAAGATTTTGCACACACTGGTCAATCGCTGGTAAACACTGATCCTTAGATTGGAAGAGGGCTTTGCCATTTTTCTTTTTTTCTTTTTTTTTCTTCTTTTTAATCGAATATGATTTTCATTTACATTTCAAATGTTATACTCTTTCCCAGTTTCCAAGTTTCCCCCTCCCCTCAATAAACCCCCAACCTATTCTCCCTCCCCTGCCTCCAAGAAGATGCCCCTCCACCCAACCCACCCCCACCTACTCCCCCTCAATTTCCCCACTGTGGGGCATCTATCAAACCTTCATAGGACCAAGGACCTCTCCTCCCACCGATGCCCGACAAGGCATTCCTCTGCTACAATTGTGGCTAGAACCATGTGTACCCCTTGGTTGATGGCTTAGAATCTGGGAGCCCTGGAGGTTCTGGTTGGCCAACATTGTCGTTCTTCCCATGAGGCTGCGAACCCATTCGGCTTCTCCGGTGCCCCCTCTAACTCCTCCATTGGGGACCCCGTGCTCAGTCCAATGGTTGGCTGCTAGCATCTGCCTCTGTATCTGTAAGGCTCTGGAAGGGTCCCTCAGGAGACAGCCATGACAGGCTCCTTTCGGCAAGCATTTCTTGGCATCCACAATAGTGTAGAACAGTCTCTGAATGGCCTTTCCTTCAGTCTCTGCCCCACACTTTGTCTCCATAATTGCTCCTGTGAGTATTTTGTTTCCTTTCTCAGAAAAACCAAAGCACCCACACTTTAGTCCTCCTTCTTCTTGAGCTTCATGTGGTCTGTAATTCCATTTTGTTTAGTCTGAGCTTTTGAGCTAACATCCCCTTATGAGTGAGTACATAGCATGTGTGTTCTTTTGGGATTGGGTTACCTCACTCAGGATGACACTTTCTAGTTCCATCCATTTGCCTAAGAATGTCATGACCCAGGGAAGGCTTTACCATTTCCAGGGGGCTGAGGCACTGGGGTCATTGACATCGCCGTGCTCAAGTCAACAGCAGTCTCTCAGGACTACGTCCACGCCCCTCAAGAAGGAAAACTCCAGAACATTCCTAAAACAGAGTGCCTAATATTTGCTTAATCAAGACAAACTGAAGAAAGCACATTTCCCACTGTTGGTGGGATTGCAAAATGGTAAAACCGCTCTGGAAATCAGTTTGGCGGTTCCTCAGAAAATTGAGTATGTCACTCCCAGAGGACCCTGGCATACCACTCCTGGGCATATACCCAGAGGATTCCCCTGCATACAATAAAGACACATGCTCCACTATGTTTATAGCAGCCTTGTTTATAATAGCCAGAAATTGGAAGGAGCCCAAATATCCCTCAAAGGAGGAATGGATACAGAAAATGTGGTATATTTATACAATGGAATACTACTCAGCAATTAAAAATAATGAATTCATGCAATTTGTAGGTAAATGGTTAGACCTGGAATATATCATCCTCAGTGAGGTAACCCAATCACAAAAGAATACACATGAAATGCAATCACTGATAAGTGGATATTAATGAGCCCAGAAGCCCTAAATACTCAAGGCACAATTAGCAAGTCAAATGATTCCCAAGAAGAAGAAAGGAGAGGACCCTGGGCCTGAAAAGATTGGATCCAGTTTTGTAGACCCAGAACAGAGAAATCATGGGGGGGATGAGTGGGGAATAGTTAGGGGGGAGAGGAATTATGGGACGTATGGTGGGGGGGGGGGAACTGGGAAAGGGGAAAGCCTTTGGAATGTAAACATAGAATATAGAAAATAAAAATTTTAATTAAAAAAAAGAAAAGTAATACTTCATCAAGGAGATATAAAATTCATGAATCAAATATCTGTTCACTCAATTTCATGAAACAATAATTATGGGGACTTCAATGCCCCACTCTTATCAATAGATTGCCAGACCCCAAAAAACGTATCAAAAAGAGAAACTCAGTCTTTAAACTAAATCACAGGTCAAATGGACTTACTGAAGTCCTCAGAATATTCTATACAACCTCTCCAAAACACACGCTCTCCTGAGCAACTATAGAACTCTCTCTATGGTAGATTACATTTTGGACCACAAATCAATGTTTAACAAAATGAAAGAACTGAAATAATTTCATACACCTTATCAGATCATAATGGAATAAAACTAAATACTGACAACACCAGTAACTGTAGAAACTATGCAAATGCATGTAGCTTGAAAGATGAGTGGACCATCAAATAAGTCAGGAAACAATTTCAGAATCTCTTGGATGGAAATGAAAACATGACTTACTGCAACCTTTGAGACACTGAAAAGACAGCTCTAAAATGAAGCTTCATAGCTAGAGTGCGCACACACACACACAAACACACACACACACACACACACACACACGCACGCACGCACGCACACACACCAGAGAAATCTCAACCATGCAGCTCAAGATCTTAGAAACACAAGAAAAAGAAAAGCCAAAAATAACAGATGAAAACAAATAATAAAAATCAATAAAGAAATTAATTTTTATAAGGAACTAAAGAAATAATATAATGAACTAATATGACAAAAACTTGTTTTCTTGGGAAAGAAAACAAAATTGACAGCCCCTTAGCCAGAACAGCTAAGAGGACAGAGAAGACTCAAATTAAGTAAAATAGATGTGAAAAGAGAAAAATTACAGCAGATATAAATAAAATCTAGAGTATCATTATGGAATACTTTTAAACAGTTATATTTTAACATCATGGAAAATTCAGAATAAGTGGATAAATTTCTAAACATGAACAACCTAACAAAATTAAACCAAGAGGATGTAAACAGACTTACCACACAAGTAATAAGACTGAAGAAGGAACAGAGCATCTCCCTATTGGCTATGGCCCAGAGACACTGTTGAATTCAATTCTAAATAAAATACTTGCTAAAAGAGTTCAACAACATTTTCAAGAAGTAAAACAATACAGACAAATTGGCTTTGACTCAAGAATGGCTCAGCAAATTCTAATCAATAAATGTAATATATTACACGAATAGTCTCAAGAACATAAACATGATTGTTGATAGATACAAATAAGATTTTTGACAATATTTAATATCCCTTCATGCCAGAAGAAACTAGAAATAAAGAAAAATACCTTCCATAATAAAACCTCTATACAGAAAACCTACTACCAATGTTACACTAGGTAGGGGAAATGAAATTATTTTCTGTAAAATTAGAAATAAAATACTCACTCCATTCCTATCCAACATTGCTCTTGACATCTTAACAAGAGAAATAGAAGGGAAAAATAAAGGGATATGAGTTGAAGAAATCTAATTATCTCTACGTGCAGATGATATTATTCTACACTTCAAATACTCGGAAGTCTCTATCAGAAATTCTTAGTTCTGACACTATTGGCCAAGTAGCAAGGCACAAAATCAATACTCAAAAAACAATGGCTTTCCTGTATACCAATAACAATCATAATGAGAAGGAAATCAGGAAAACAATCCCACTCAGAAGAGCCTCCAAAAACAGACAGGCATAAACCCAAAGAAGAAGCTAAAGACATTTGCAATTAAAACTCTGAAGAAAGACCTAGAACATGGAAGCATACAAACCTGCCCCTGAACTGGTAACATTAATTCTGTGAAAATAGCTGTGCTACCGAAAGCAAGCTGTACGCCTATCGCAGTACTGTCCCCATCAAAAAACTCCAGTGACATTCTTCTCTAAAATAGAGAAAAAGTCTACATTTCTTTGTTAAGCACAAAGCCTCTAGTGGCCAAAGCAATGTCAAGAAAAAAAAAAGAACAATATTGTTGGTATCACAACATTTAGTTCTATCATAGAGCTCTCTGCTTGGATTTGAGGCCTTCTCTATAGGAAGGAAGCCATGTCTGGTAATGCAAACCTGGTCAAAAGATCAGAGAAGCTTCTCTTTGCTGTGAAGGGTGGTGAATATGGAGACTTCATCAGCTCAAATGAATGCTCATCCCCAAAGAAGACATTTATGCCACTCCCTTCTAGCGGGAAGAAAATGTAAAGACTGCAAGGGACAGAAGATAAAGAGACAGGCAGACATGATGTCTTCGGGGCCTGACACCGGCGCTGTAAACATGATCCCACAGCAGCTGCCACTGCCTGCACTGGGTCTGAACAAGACTAGGCCTGCCAATAGCCAACCACACCTAAGCAAGGACAGGATGAGGCAAAACCAAAAGAGAGTCCGTCTGAAGAAGCTGGAAGAAGTGTTAGTAATGCAAAAAGCATAGCATGAGAAAGTATTTACTAATCACCAAGGAGCGGAGCGGTGGGTAATCCCTCTCTGAGCCCATGCTAGCTGAGTGCCTTGTAACCAGATCCTCAGCTGCCACCACTGCAGATGGATGGGATGTGACCTGCATTCTCCTCTCCAGAATGGCACGTAGGAATAGATCCTCTTCCTAAG
The DNA here is from genome assembly GCA_964023405.1 of Apodemus agrarius. Classification (NCBI taxonomy): domain Eukaryota; kingdom Metazoa; phylum Chordata; class Mammalia; order Rodentia; family Muridae; genus Apodemus; species Apodemus agrarius. The sequence goes on along the minus strand of OZ030016.1, from coordinate 79,487,551 downwards.
ACACCAAAGGCCAGGATGAGGGGCTTCATTTGTCTGAGCTGGTATTCGTTAGAGGAAAATCAGCACACGTTACTTTAGAACCTTCAGGCTGATCCTGAGCCTCCTTATGAAACAAGACACAGGAGACAGAGGGAGCACATGACGAGCGGTGCCACACGGCTGCCGGCCCGCCTGCACCCCTCGCCACGTTTGCAAGGTTTGACGGGTGTGTACCCGTGTGCTGGCTTACGGCTGCTTTCCCTCTAACCTGGCAGAACTGAGACAAGCTGGACCCTGTCAGAAGTGTCCTGTTAGCCGGGGCTGTTTCTTCACTGCTCACAGTTTTAAAGTCCCCAGATAATAGTACCACTTGCTTTATACTTATTGGTATTTTATATCATGATTGTTAATGATAAATTTCTTACTTTATGAAAAAAGAGAGTAGATTAATAACGGTGTAAAAAATAATATCTGTGCATTCAACCCATGAATTAATTTACAGAAAACCTGGTGCAGAATGTCCCCCAACACTGGGCATATGGTGATTCTAAAAATCATAAAAGTGAAATGAGAATGTCTTTCAAAATGCTGTTTTAAAAGCCTAGTTAGAAACCACCTTATCTCTTTAAGTATATTTATAAATCATATAAAATGACATTTTTCATAGTGCATATGACGAGCTAGGAGCAACAATATTCCATGTATTTGGCCATTTCTCAGAGGAAGAAACTGAGGCTGAGGAAGACAGGTAATGCTGTAGTTCTGCACGTTTAACTGGAGTTTAATCCACATTGTGAAGGGTTTTCTATTATTATTATTATTATTATTATTATTATTATTATTATTAAATCTCTTTTTAACAGTCCAGACTTTATCCCCCTCCCGGTCCACCCTCTGACTCTTCCACATCCCATACCTCCTCCCCCTGACCCTGTCTCCAAGAGGGTTTTCCCATTCCCACCCCCACCCCACCAGACCTCCCTACTCCCTGGGGCCTCAAGTCTCTCTCTCTTTCTCTCTCTCTCTCTCTCTCTCTCTCTCTCTCTCTCTCTCTCTCTCTCACATACACACACACACACACACACACACACACACACACACACACGCACACACTGCCTCTGGCTACCTAGGGCTCAGCACTGTCTTGGGACTCTGTCAGCAAGAAAGTAACTACCAGGTGAAGTCCCTAACTGAGAGCTGCAGAATTAAAAAGCGTGCTCTTCTTTACAGTGCGTCCAGTCTTGAGAGCCATGTGACCAGCAAAAGAACACAGACTAACGTGGACAGTTAGCCCGCAGGGGGTTGGGCTAAGGAAGGCCCTCCCTCTTTAACTCTAGGGAATGTGGTTCCTCACAGTGAGTACATCCCACCCTCCGTGGTGTGAAATGGGGACTTGAGACTGGAAGATGGAAAAGTGTGGAGGGTGAGAAAGGCTTCTCCTTGACTGGGCGTCAATCTCAGCGGGCACTAGAGATGAAGTCTCACACAAACCACCCCAGCACACGTATTTTTCCCAAGAGTCCTCTCACTCATGGACGATTTCTCCTTGCCCCAATGTTTTTAAATCCAGACAAACCATGTTAATATCAAATGAAATTGTTGACTCAAGAGGCTCCTGATAACTAGATACGGTATCAGATTGGAAACCCATTCTTGCATCCTCTGCAGCAACAATTCTCTAGTTGCTTTGTTTTCGACGTGTCTAACAAACTCATTAATAAATATCAAGGATGACCTGGGGTCCACTTGGATGAGGAGAGGATTAAAACTGATCTACAGAAAGAGGGTGATATGCCCTGAGGTCATCTGATAGTACAGCCAAGATGCTGAACAGGACCCTTTTGACCTCTATTTTCATGCTTTGACCTTGAGATGCCATGGCCAAATATATTGGAACAGGACCATGCACAGAGCATGTCAAAGGCCTTTTCACCCCATTTACTTGTCAGTATCCTGGGAAACAGAGAGTAAACACGCAGTCAACAGGACCAGAAAATAAACCCTAAGCAATTAATTATTGTAAGAATTTCCGTGTGGGTCCAAAGAATAAGGAATAACAAGGGCAGGGCCGGGAGGATAAACAAGGCTTTCTGTGGATTGTATTCTTCCAAATTTCTTCTCCTTGCTAATTCCAAGTGCAACTTAATGTTTAAAATGCAGAGCTATTTAACAAAGTCATACTGTTGGAGTCATGCCTTGGGGCTGCCAGGGGACTCTGCTGACCAAACCCGTACCTGGAAAACGTCCTTCCTGATCCTGAGTGGGTGTGGGTGTGGTGTGTGTTCATACAAAGGCTGCACCCGTGAAGCATAAGGGTGACATTGAAAATACCAATTCATACTCTTCCTTCTGCATTGCTGTACCCCACAATTTCAAAATTTGAAGTCTTGCTTTGCCTTTTTCCTTTGCAGTGACATGCAAACAGGAGACTTTTTTTTTATTCCTAAACTTATAGTCTGATGAGAAAGCTGTGTTTCTAGTAGAAAAAAAAATATCCAAAAAGTCATTGGGAATTGTAAATAAGTTCTAAGCAGTGGTAGGGCTATTCTAATTTCCTGAAAAGAAGTTGGTAAGATACTTTGATGGACATCAAAAGCATGGGAACATGTGTCTCCTTGCCTCAGTTCACAGAAGGCTTCCTTGGTGGATCTGTTTATCTTTGAGTGACATTATAGTCATATCAAACATGTGAAGTGAAGTGGACCATCAAAGGGTTTATAAGTTGATCCAAACCAAAAGGTCAGAGTGCCACCAGTCTCGTGCCTGCGTTCTGCAAAAATAGACCATGCACTTTGGTGATAATTTACTATTCAGATTCTCTCCTCAGCTTACCACTGAAATGCACCGGGTTCTTTCTCCTGAATATGTTTGTTGAGCATATCCCAGACCCTGGATATTTCTTTGAATGCTGAGAACACAGGGCTCAAAGATGAGAACCAGATCTGCAGGAATCTTTGGGTCAAGCACACTCTGGGATGGATGGGTCCTGCATGTACGGTCAACCCCATTGCTAGATAAACTCTAAGGGAAGAGTCCATCTTGGGCACAGAAAAAAACTTTTCAGAACCTCTCACAATTCAGAAGTGAAATCCTGAATAGGATTGAGGTTTCCCAGGGAGATTCAGTGAAGGCTCAATATAAGATAGCCTGTATCGATCAGCCTGGAAAGGAGTCATTACATCCAGAGGCTCAATAGTACACATGTATTGTTCACAGATGTGGAAGTTAGAAGCCCAAGATTAAAATATCAGTTGACTAAGTCACTAGTGAGGGCTCATGTTCTGTCCTTCAGATGGTCTCTCCTTATATGGAAAAGAGCAGTCTTTGGTATCTGCTTCTCCTTTTACAAAGGCACTAATCCATCCCATCCTGGAGACCTGTACCCTCACAACCTGTTATAGCCCATAGCATTGAGAGTTAAAGATTAAACATAGCTCATTCAGGGACGGGACATAATATATAGTATAAGTGCACTGGGCAGGGCCTGGCTATTCCAAGTGGCTGAAACTCCTGCCTCAGGGACATGCAGGGAGCAGATTCTGATCCTGACAGTAAAGCCACACCCGCTTCCAGTACCACCAGGCTACACTGAGCTCATCTCTTCTCCCCCAGTCCACCCTGGGAAGTTCCAGGCCCAAGCAAGACATTCTTCCTGCATGCTGCAAATGCTAAGTTCTGATTTTCCCAGGTTTCCGTTCTTCAGGCTGTGATTCACTCAGTATGGACATACACCTGGATCCATCACTTGCCTTCAACACTAAAGTCTTGCTCTAGTCATGTTAAATCCCGGGCTATGGCATGAGTGTGAGAAAGGAGGAAGGAAGGCAAAGTGTGCTCCCACAAACAGTTGGCTCTTCTCATCTCTCCTCCGCCCCTCTTGACGATGGGAACAGCTGGACACATTTGCTCATGCAACTCCTGAGAAAGTGCTTTGAAATTTGGCACGTCCTGGTGTTGGAGGGGAGGAAGGTATCTGAAATGGAAGGATCTGAGGTTCAGACCAAGTGACTAAGTGGCCTCATTCTATAAAAGCAGGCATAACTGGTCTCGGACTCGACCTTAAAGGATGCTGCTCAAAGAGCATCTAGACCTGGAGTCCTAGAACTATCTTTTGCCTCTGAATAATCCAAGCAGCCAAGTCCCAGCTGAAATGAGGAGCCTTAGCCTGCATCTCCCCCGTGAAAAGAACTAATCAGCTTGAAGTTTGTGTTGAAGACATGTGTGCACATACCTGTGTAATCACACAGCTGTCCCCAGAAGAGCCAGAACATAGACTTGAGGCTCACAGGTACTTTCTGTGCACCACACAATGCAGAGGCCACGCTGGCTCCGGTTCCAGACAAGCAAGCCAGGGAAGCAGCTGTGTTCAGTATTTTCCAAATGGGAGGGCATCATTCTGTGCCTTTCTCAAAAGCCTATAGGCTCTGAAAGACATTACATATCTGCCAAGATCCTCACTTGGCTCAGAGGAAGCCGTAGAGAGACAGGAAAGACAAGGGTTTCATTTTTTGCATTTATTTAGACAGAACAGATCCATTCCAGCTCTAGCCAAAGCTCCAGGAAAGTTCGATGGAAGCACTCAAGACATTGTTAGGATCCATTCACTAACCCCTGTGTTCATGCATTCTCTTAAACGGAGTGCTTTCCTCAGCTGCTAACTTCTCTGTGCGACCACCAGAAGTTCCAGAACTGGTCCTTGACCATGCAGCCTCTCTGGTGCCAGCTTTCATTTGTTCTAAGCATCAAACCCTTCACACTTTCTCATCATAAAATATTGGCTCTCTTCCTATCACCTCTAGTCACTTTGGGGTTCCATTCGAAGAACACTTCCTCCTCAGGCATCTGCTCCCATCCCCATGCTCGATCCCTGCTGCTCTCGATTCACTGATCCTGTGTCTCCTTACTGACATTTCTAGGCCATTCTCAACCCTGACACCTTCTGCCAGAAGGTGTCTGGCACTGAGGTGACATTCAGCTGTTTTCATTTGCATCAGCTGAGGTGAGTATGATTCTCTCCATGATTTATTAGCATGATGCCTTGCGTTGATTTTCTTACCACCCTAGAATTCCTGGATAAATCCCACTTAATTAGCATGCATTATCTATTTAATAGGCAGTTACCTCAGGCTGCTATTTTCTAGAGTTAACCCCAGAGGGATATTCTTGTAGTGTCTTTGGCTTTTGTCTAGCTGTACAATGCCGGCCTCATAGAATGAGTTGTGAAATGTTCAATCCTCTTCAACTGCTGAAAGAGCTCAGAAGGTTCACGATTGGTTTTTATTAACTATCTCTCACACGCTGCTGAAAGAGCTCAGAAGGTTCATCATTGGTTTTTATTAACTATCTCTCACACGCCATCAGGTAAGCTGAATAGCTCTAGACTCGTCTTCACTGAACACTTTCCAATTCAATCTCATTGCACATTGAGTTTTTCAAGTTTCCGTTTCTTTGATTAGCCAGTTGTCTGTCTCTAGGAGTTATTTTGGCTCTCTGATCTGCTGGCATATAATATATCATAATTGATCTTGATGTTTCCTATTTCTATAGTCCTTGCTGAGGTATTCCTCTAATTTATAATTTTACTTTCCATTTTCTTACTTAGCATATTAAAGGCTTATCAATTTAGCTCTGCTTATTCTTGATTTAGCTTTCAACTGCCAGTCATGTTTAGGCACCTGGGATATAGAGGCACACTGTTCAATTGATGTCCTTCTGCTGTATTACTCTAGATATTTAGTTATTAATTTACCCATGACAAATCTTTTTTCTGAATCATGATTCTTGGGTTTTGTGGTTTTTTTTTTCATTCATTTAAAGCACTTCTTAATTTCTCCTTTGATCTACAGCTTACCTAAAGTATTTTGTTTAATTTCTACATATGCATGACTTTTTCAGCCATCCCTCTGTAACTGATTTCTAATGCTAGTGCTTAAAGACAGATAAGACTTAGTTTATAGAGACTTACTCTGTAGCCTAACATAGATAAGACTCATTCTTCAGGGTATCCTGTGTGGACTTTAGAAGAGCATGCACACTGGTCTTGCTACTGACTGGAGGGTTATTAACATACGTTAGTTCTGGTAGACTCTAGTGCTTTTCATGACTTTGGTTCCTGTGCTGACAATGAGTCTACATCTATTGCATTCATCACTGAAAGTGGAATGCTAAAGCCTCCAGCTTTAAGACAGCTTTGCTTTCCATTTTAGGTCTGATACATCTGTACCTTATGTTTTATGGTTAGGCTCTGGTTTTGTGTGTGTTTATTACTATTATGTCTTCTTGATGTGTTCATTCTTTTTATGACAATATTGTCCTTGTGTCTTGTGGTCACTTTTGATTTAAAATCCGCTGTCTTTCTGATACTAGTAGAACTGATGCAGCAGGGAATGCATCAACTGTGCTTATACTTCAACATTATATGTCTTACATTTAAATTGGGCCTTCTGTAGATAGCATATAGTTATACCAGTTTTAGTTCATTCCATGAGTCCGTTTTTTAAATCAATAGCTTGGTTCATGTAATTTTGAGTATTTACTGTCAGAAAGGCTTACTTATTACTTTTTGTTGGTGTGATAAATGCCACGACCAAAAGGAACTTAGAAAAGACTTTATTTCATCTTACACCTTACTGTCCACCATGGAGGGAAGCTCAAGGCAGGAGCATGGCATGGAGGCAGAACTGAAGCCAGCACCACAGAGCGACACTGCTGACTGGCTTGCTCCCTATGCTGCACTCGACCAGAGTTCTTACGTAGCCAAGGCCACCTGCCCAGAGGTGGTAACGCCTACAGTTAGCCGGGCCCAGTCTTGGCAATCATCCACCAAGACAGTGGCCCCGTGGTTATGCCTTCAGGGCCAATCCGATGGAGACAATTCCTTAGCTGAGGTTCGCTCTTCCAAGAACTCAAGTCTGGGTCAAGCTGGTAACAAGTGGGCAACCTAGAGGGCTTTGGGGCTTCTCTCTCCCACTTCTCTGTTTATCCTCTAGCTGTTATGCCTTGCGTCTCCACTCCTCCGACATCTTCTTAGATTTCCTTTCTAATTCAAATTGCCTAAACATTTTCAGTTGTTTTCTTTCTTTATTGTTTCATACTCTAGGCATCTACAGTCTGCAATTATGTTTCAAGTTTATGACAATGCAACTTTAATTAGAACCAAGCCAGATTTAATTTCATGTGCAAGTCTGCTTGCTATGAAACAGCCCTGTCCATCATTTTATTTGATTTCCACCCCAGATCATATCCTTATATGCTAATTTTTGCTTATTTTGACCTCAGCATATTGGGTTCCTACTTTCTCTTCCTTTTCCTTTCGGCTTCACAGAGTGGATTACACACACTGAGCTATTCCTGAGGACCCTTCTTCCTCCCACTCAGGCAGGCTGCTGAGCCTTTGTTGGGTTTTCCTTCTCAGCTAAGGTACTGCTTAGTTTAAATATTTCCATCTCAGCCTTTGGTTTCTGGCACTTCCACTAATACTCTAGACAGTCAGTATTTCCCTGTCTCTGCCAATATCTCTGAAATGGTCTTCAGCTAGCTCTTTGAGTTAGTTTCATGGTTTTGATTGTAAAATCAGTGTCTGTGCCATCTTAGCTGAAAAATAAGAGTTCCGTGTTCAGGAAGAGACCTTGCTTCAAAGCAGAAATGGGAGATAGACAGAGGAGAAGAGTCAATGCCATCTCTGGTTTCCTCAGGCATGCACACATTGGCTAATGCACCAACACACACATATACGTGAGAACATGCCACATGCATAACACATAATCCTCTTTCCCCCCGCTCTCCAACCCCCACACACACATTCACACAGACATACATACACACCCACACCAGTAGTATAAGATTATGTGACCCCTCTGTACCAACGCTTTCCTTTCAAATCCTCCCAATGATAAACAAATCTGCAACTTTTCTGTCCCCATCTAACTCACATTGCAATAACTCACCGTATGAGCTCCTGTCCTGGGGCTTTTGCACTTGTATGCCACAGTGTGCACAGGCCCTCCTTGACTTCCTCGTCCGAATCAGCCTGACACATTATCAGAATCACCTTCCTTGACCATCCTGTGTAAATAATCACAGCTGCTCCAGCTGCTCTGGAACTTGCTGTTCTCTTCCTCTGCCATGTCTTCTCCACACTGTGTGTCTACTGTTGCTTCTTCATGGTCGTCTTGCTACCCCCTGACCTACAGAATGTTAGTTCTACAGTCATGGACCAACTGCTTCGCTCATGCAAGCACCACTAGCACCTTCAACAAAACCTGGCAAGTCAGGGAGCCAGTAAGTGTATCTTGAGTTCACACACTAATATGTTTAGTTTTGCGCAAGACAAGATGGGACTACTAAGACATGACTGAAGACAAGGTAGAAACAGGCAAGACATAGTTAGATTCTGGTGCTGAGTGCTGCATTCCATGAAAGTACAGCAAGAAGATATGGCCATGACAGTCTCAGGAATCATTAAACCCAGCCTTGGGGAAGCAGACAGATCCACTGCTCGCCAGCACCATAATTGCTCCATATACGGCATCACTAAACCAAAAGACGCTTAGCCTTCTAAGAACAATGCAAGAGCCCTACTGAACCCTGCACAGAACTAATCAGTATTTCCTCCCTGTTGGAATTAGCACAGCATGCTGCCTGCTGTTGGCTGCCCCCACCATTACCCACTGAAAGTTCCCAAGGTTAACTCTATCTCCTGGACTCTGGAACAAAGGTATTGGAGAAGGTCTACTTGGTGATGTCTCCTGACATCCAGCAGTGTGTAGAGTGAAACCAGAAACATGATCTAATGTGCACACTGCAGAGGTATAATGGTTAAACCAAGAATTTGCTAACAATTCTGTTTCCCCAGGAGACTCGCAGACATCTCTGTGCTCTGATCGCTGTTCTTTGGAATTCAGTTTAATGAGCAGATGTGACTTGGGCTGTGAGTTTATAATAGTCCGACCTTTGGTACTACATTTTTCATCATTGGCTTCCTTGCATTTGAGATATCTGCACTGGATTGGAAAGACGCTTTTCTCTTTTGTTTACAACAGATGCTAGAGAGATGTAGCCAAGAAACAGAAAGTAATGATCATCTATCTCCATAGACTCCTGTTGGTTTAAATTCAAGTAGGTCTGAAAAATAACTAAGAACAGCCACACAGAGGACCCCAAAGAAGCTGCTCTGCCTTGAATATACACAACCCTGGGCTCACATTTGTAAGCACGTTGATTTCAACCTACTGTTTATTCACTGAAGAGCTATTTTTGATAATTATTATAAGCCAGTAATGTCAAAACAAACAGCATGTGGCCTCTATCTTTAAGAGGCTTGTAGACAGGCTTAAAATAGGAGTAACTGATATTTTAAATAACCATTATAGCAAATGGAGGGTGTTTACTAATAAGCGTGGAGTATCTTCTAGTATGTGACAAAAGTATTCAAAACTGAGCTAAGGAATGACCGCACAATTCCATGGACACACTAAAGCCCAGATAACCATCCACGTTCCAGGAGCACACCATATGGTAGTTGACTCACACCTCTACAAAGCCATTTGAAGTGACTATACCATACCAGAGCACAGCCTCTGGTAAGGACTCTGAAGATATAGCAGAACAATTGGAGGGGTTGGACAGGAAGGATGAGAAAGGCTCCACACAGAGGTCAGATACAAGCATTAGACAACGGCTCCCCTGTGCATGTATCTAATGGCATCCCAGATTCACCATGCCCAGGCCCAAGCCCAAACCTCTCCCTCACAGAGGCTCTCCATCTCAGCGAAGGGTGATTCACCCATTCCAGATGCTCAGTGACATAGTGCCGTCCTTGGTTTTGAGCTTCCTCTTAGGGCCCTTATCTAACCTGCTGTCATAGCCTTTGGCTTTCTAACAGATACAGCCATGCTCACCCTCAGCTCACGCTGTGTTCCTAGCCTACCCTTCTTATGGACCTCACAACAACCAAAGTTTATTCTCAACAGAAGCCCCAGTGATAACTTCCAAACTGGCAGTCACATGGTGCCACCCCTCAGAATGCCCCTGTCCTCCTGATAATACCAATGGGCTGGTGCCATGAGCATCCCCCCAAAGCCAGTTGTATGTTGTGTGTCTGTGTTTCCTTCCCTCCCACCTTGCATCTGGCCAATGACTCTGCACTTTACAGTTATTTCAGTGACAAAGGCTTTTTTTTTTTCAGAAGTATGATAGCACAAAAAAGAAAACTTTCCTAAAGACACATTCTAGTCTCCCAAACAATGGGCTTTGGGGAGAGTCTAAGATGAGTTGAAGCAAACTATGTCCAGATGAACATCCTCAGCCAGAAGAGGGTTAGAAATGGCAGGATATTGGTCAAAGCTCAAAAGCCAGGAAGTAGAAAGAGAGATGACCTTCTCTCTCGGCTCAAACCTGTTTCATAAGCAAGAAGCAATTCATGAAGCCTAATCCCTAACATCAAAACCCACACTCTGCTCTCGTCCTGGCCCAGGAGGCCCCAGGTATCATGGCTCAGAATCTTTTAGCTAGAATAAAATATATAGTGTCCCTACTGTAGCCTGTAGCCTGCACAGGGTATTAGAGGATTGAGTGTGGCTTGCTCTTCAGCCTGGCCTGACCCAAGGGTTTATGACTAGGGCATTAGGGAACACACCAGCAGGACCCAACAAGGCCATTTTCCATGAGTTGAGGAGTCAAGTGACATGAAGAACAAGCAAAGAGCCCAGGTACATCAGGAAGCAGCTCAATTTGGGGAGCCCAGAATTTAACCTCATCTGCTCAGGATCCTTATTGTTACTGTTGAGGGTCTAAGGTACAAACACTGTACAGATGGGTACTAAGGCTGGTCCCAGCCCCAAGTTCTGCCATGTCCTTCCCATCCTACCCTCTACAGTAGGCAGAAATGGCCAAGGACACAGATGGCCTCTCACCCTAAGATGTCCCTTGACACTGAACAATCCTGGAGCCTCCCTGCACTTCAGGGTCCTCCAAGACTGAGATAAACACTCTTATGAGTGTGTGTTACTTAGGGTTTCTGTTGTTGTGACAAACCACCATGATCAAAAACAACTTGGAGAGGAAAGGTTTTGTTTCATTTGTAGTCCATCATTCAGAGACTTCAGGGCAGGAACCCGGAGGCAGGGGATGATGCAGAGGCAATGGAGGAGTGCTACCTACTGACTTGGTCCCCATGGCTTGCTCAGATCACCCAAAATCACCTGCCCAGGGGTGTCACCACCCACAGTGATCTGGGTCCTCTTCTTTATCCACTCTACATATCAAAGTTGGACTGAGCTTGCCCTACACAGGCCTGTCCCACTCCCAGCAACTGAGGTCCATTCCATCCACCTTCTTGGTCCCTTTTAACCCTTAGCTCTTTTAACAAGGCTAACAATCCTGCTAGTCTCATGTTCTGACCCTGCCTGAGTGAGTAGTCTCAGCCCAGGATTCCTATAACTGTAGTGCTATTCTAAATGTGTGCTCAAGGCCAGTTAGCAGGATAAGTCACAGGTTCTGCTGATTTGTTTTCGTTTTTGTTTTTGTTTTGTATGGTAATCTTGTCTACCTTCTGGATTAAGGGAAAATGCAAGGATAAGACAATAGAGGGAGAACGGTAAATGCTCATACAAGTGCCGACAGTGACAGCATGGTGGTTCATACCAACCACTGTAGAGTGGAGTGAGTGAAGTCCTGGATGATGCTTGCTGTTGGTAAATGAAGGGTCATACTCTGAGATTCATGGGAGAATGGCAGAGTCACATCACCACCGTCATGATCACCACCATCATCCCCATGCAGGGTGAGGCCCAAAGGGATGGCAGAGACTTCCTCTGGTCTGTGTAGGAATATTGATAGTTTATAAGAAAATATCACCATAGCTTTTTCTCCCAGGATATTTATGACCTAAAGACCACTCCCCTGCAGAGACTGCTTCTACCAAAATTTGGTAAACCTGTCATCTTTATGCAACATGTCCATGCTTATCTGTGTGTAATACCTCCACCACCCTGTTCAACCATGTATAATAAACATACTGAGCTTCTTGGAGTGCTGTGATTTCTCAATCAGGGACCCCAAGTCCATTTGATCCCAGTTTTTCTGTGTGTCTCTGTGTTTACCTTTTCTCCCTTCTCTCCCCACCTCAGTCATGTCTATCTCTGGATTCATGGTGGGCATGGCAAACCACATCCCAGCGAAGGATCTGGAAACCAGGTATACAGGGCCACTCTCCTAGGAGCTTCCACCAATGACCTTCCTCAGAATCACAAAATCTCCTCACACTAACAACTATTGCTATCTTAGTGGGATAGAACAAACCCAGGTTTTTAAACCTGGCTAGTCAAGCAGGAAGTTAAGATGAGACCTAGAATCTTGAAACACAGCTACGCATTCCTGTGGGATGTATGGCTGGGCTGGCCAAGTGCCCTAGATCTCTTCCTAGGACAACATCAATAGGAAGAAAACATCAATAGAAGAGAAATGCCATGATTGGTACTGTGTATCTGAGATCACTAGAGTGTGGATGAAGTACCACACAAACAAGCAGCATTATCTGCATTTTTGACACCCAAATCAAAGAAAGTTCCTCTCTCCACAGGTTCCCTGGTTTGAAACTCCCCTGAAAAGATCTGACATTCAGGCCCAGCAGACCAAACTGCTGTCCTACCCCAGCTTATGCTTCTTGTGACTACCGAATTTGGGGTGGCTATCCCGTTTTCACAAATGGCTCACTTGTCAAATGCATCTCTGAGACACCCGGCTAATGAGCAGAGCAGGAACACTACAGAAAGGTGAGACCACACGATTATTCATTGCAACCAAAGCGAAGACTTGACTCTTGGGGTGGGAGCCAGGGAGCTGTGATGCACAACAAGGCAGAGATTCAGCAGCCTCAGAGTTCCTCGGGATGACTCAGTTGACCCATACACAGCAGAATCAGGAAAGTACTCCAAAGGACCAATTCCCGTGTACCCTAAGTAGTGGTACAAGAACGCAGAGGCAGGAGGGGGAGGGTACCCCTCCACACAGCATCTCAAGACATAACCTAAGAAAGAAGATGGGAAGTCACACCCCATCTGAAATCAGGACCGAACTCAGCATCCTCACCACCAGGAAGACAACTGAGAAACTGCACCCACCCATGAACAGCTATGACCAAGCCCATGGTGTGGAAAGACCATAAGACATTCTACAAAAAAAAAAAATCAATCTGGTCCTTGCCACACTGCCTATGCAGATTGGCACAAGGTTGCCAGCATCCCATGGAGACACCAGTCTCTAGCCTACCTTGGGAATAGAAACACAGTGAGTTGGAGGTGAGGAGGTGGCAATAAATACCAAGAAAAGAAGGTGAGAAGCTTGCGCCAGAAGCTAGTATTCCCACATAAGAATTATGGGAGCCCTCCATGGATTCATTAAAAATTTACCTATTTATTTATGGATAATGAATAATAAATAATTTAATTTAAAATATCTATTTTGCAAACATGCATTTTACTATATATTAAAGAATAAAGTAACTTTGCCTATGAATGGATTTGATGTTTACGGAAGGACATACAGTATCTTCAATGAACTTTTTTATTTGATGTGTATGAAGACTTTGCCTGCATGGATATCTATTATAACTGGTGCCCATAGAGACCAGAAGAGGGCATTCAAGTCCATGGAACTGGAGTTACAGATGGCGGGTTCTGGAAACTGAACCCATGTCCCCCACCTATGCAAGGTGCTCTTAACTTCTGAGCCATCTCTCCAGTCCCACCCCACCCCCAGTGGATATTAAGGAAAATAATCATGTAGTCAAGTTCATGCTGGCTAAATTTCACTTATTTTTGAAGAAGAATGAATATTTGAGCCACCTCTTAAAATGGAGAGTTTAATTTTTTTTTTTAGTTGTAGTTAACTAAGACTAAACAAAAACAGATTTCACATTTGGCTCTGTTTAACATCCTGAATAAATTCCATTATTCAAGAAGCTAATAAAAACATTTTTGAAGATTTTTCTTACTGAGTTATGATTTTTCTCAAACACCATTGGACTTCCTGATTCCTGGGAGTTTAATGTATTTTGTTTATGACATATGAGTTTTCAACAGGGGTTATGAAAAGAGAGGGTTCTTCATGCACAAGAAAGGATTGAGAAGCCAGTAAACATTAATTTTGGAAAGAGAAGCTACAATCTTTGACAAAAGAGGTAGTCAACATCATCTAGTATTTGCTTGCTATTGCCAAGTTGGTTCAGATGTTTGTGTGATTCTCAGAAAGAATTCATTTCTTAGAGTCTCTTTATGAGATTTCAGCTTCTTGGCCACAAGCAAGAGCTATGATATAGCAGGCTTGTTGGAACATGTGGTCACAGTGTGCTCAGCCCATCAGAGGTCTGGAAGGACAGCTCCTGCCCAGCTGAGTCCACAGGAGAACTAGCTGAGCACCTACTGTGAGGATTGCCGTAGGTAGGAGTGGCCAAGGCTGCTTCTAAGTGAGATGCCCAGAGAACTTGGCCAGAGCTTCAGACAAGTGCAGCTGAAATTCAGTTAGACACTGGCCCTATATAATTAGTCCCCTTTCTAGAGAAGAAAATGGAGGCTCAGAAGCAGTAGACTGCCTGCCAAAGGTCCCCAAAACTAGGAATGACCTGAATCTCTTCTGAGTTTGTGACATTTATGCCATGGCTACTCTGAATTGAGACCCTGTCTGGTCTTTGTCCTATATGCCACTCACAATGGAGTCTCTGTACTCAGAGAAATGATAGAAAGCCTCCGCCTTATAAAAGCTCCATGACTGACTCGATCTATCTATCTATCTATCTATCTATCTATCTATCTATCTATCTCTATCTCTCTCTCAATATATAGATGTAGATATAGATATATACATATGTATATATGTGTAGATATAGATAAGTAATATCTATATCTACATATAGATATATGTATACATATGTATATATTTGTAAATATATATACATATGTATATATGTGTATGTGGGGAGGTTGGTTTTGTGCAGTATACATTCAGATACTGATGACTGGGCTCAGAGATCTGGTTGCAATCCAGATGTTGACACTCTCATGCATCTCCTATCTCAATATTGTGTAAAAATTATTTTCTATCACCTCTTACTGGTTAATAAAAAGCTGCAGCTAATAGCTGGGAAGGAGGAAAAGGGAAGCAGTACTTCTGATCCCAGTCAGGGGTTCCAAGAGAGAGACAGAGAGACAGAGAGAGATAGAGAGATAGACAGAGGCAGGGACAGAGGAGATGGACTATGAGGACTCACCATGAGCAGATCACCAAATGAGACTCCATGAGGACACACTCAATCCGGAGTGAGCCAGGGCAGGACTCAGATGGCAGGTGAAGCTGGGAGTAGTCTAGGCCAGCAGAGTTGGGTTGGAATAGATGAGTGTCTGCAAGCGATGATACATGAAGCCTTTGAATAACTCTGAGGTTTCTGTGTCTCTACTTGGGAGCTAAAATGGGATAGAACATGTGTAGGAAAGCCCCCCAAATTACTCATATTACTCACACATGAGCATGTGTGTATACATATATTGTTTGCATGCGTGCACAAGTGTGTGTGTGTGTGTGTGTGTGTGTGTGTGTGTGTGATGCCATAAAAGTACTTTGGGCAGTGGGTACTTATCTAGACTATTAGAGTCTCATTTGGATTCATTTTCAAATATCTCCTTCCTTATCCACTGGTGGCTACCCAATAAAATGGATGTTTATCATGGACGTGAGGTCTGCAGGAGTCAGCTAGGACTGCGTGTCCTCCCCCATGGACCATCTAATTCAATATCCCTTATGTACTCAAGCAGAACAACGTAGGCCACATAAGCACCTTGGAAAACATTAGCAGAGACAGGAACAGACACCCACTGGACACCAGAAAGATGTCCAGTCTGGGAGGCTAGGACACATATCATCCTTATCCGCTGCCTGCCATGTTGATCTCTATTAGTGATTTCCAATAAAAACAAATTTCACAAAATCATATAATTGATACAGGTTAGCAAGAAGATACTAAGGGTTTTTTTTAACTAATAATGGCTCCCCATGACATTTCAACCAACTTAACTTTATTTCCCATAAAATATGGTTTGATCATCCAAAATCATAGGATCATGGATCATAGTTAGAAAGACACATTTTAAAGCTATTAAATTCTTTCATAAAAAAATAAACCCCTGCGGTTTGCAGTGAGTCCTTTCACCATCCTTTTCTGTGAGTCTGTATCGTAGCAGACTCCCAAAGAAGTAGATCCTAATGCCAGTGAAGGAATGAACTTACTATTGAGGACAAGAGCAAGCAGGCTCTTCTTCTATGTACTTTACATAGGCTGCCAGCGAAAGGTGTGGCCCAGATCTTCTCGCCTCAAAAGATATGGATTAAAAGTGCATCTTCCCACTTCAAATGATTGAATCAAGAAAAATGCCTCACAGGTGTATCCAGAAACTTGGGTTTCAGTGCTCTGCAACTAGCCAATGATAATGGGTTTTTACATCCCAACCACAGTTTCTCCTCCATCCTCTACTCCAATCCCTCCCCCTCACCTCCCTTATTCCCTCTTCCACTCCTCCATTTCTTTTCAGGAAGGAGCAGTCCTCCAATGGATATCAGCCATGGTATAGCATGTGCAGTACAAGTAGGTGCCTCCTCTTCTATCGGGCTGGATGAGGGAACCTAGTAGGAGGAAAGGGTCTCAAAGACAGTCAACAAAGTCAGAAACAGCCCTACTCTTGAGAGTCCTACAAGAAGACCGAGCAACACAACTGTAACTATGTGCAGAGGACATAGGTAAGTCCCACGTAGGCACCCTGGTTGGCAGTTCAGTCTCTGTGAGCCCCTATGAGACCAGCTTAGTTGACTGCGGGTTTTCTTGTGGTGGCCTTGACCCCTCTAGCTCTTACAGTCCTTCCTCCCATCTTCCTCAGGATTCCGGAAGCTCTGACTAATATGTGGCAGTGTGTCTCTGTATCTGTTTCCAACAGTTGCTGGGTAAAGCCTCTCTGATGACGATTACCCTGAGCAACAATCTATGAGTACAACAGAATATCATTAGAAATCATTGAGTTTTTCTTTTTGCCGTTTGTGTTTGGTTCTATCCTAGGTCTCTAGGCTATCTGGCCTCTGGTTCCTGGACCTCCAAGCATTGTCAGGGGTAGGCTCCCACTCATAGCATGGTCTCAAGCTGGACTAGTCATTGGTCAGCCACTCCTGCAATTTCTGTGTCACATTTATACCCAACACATCTTGTAGGCAGGACAAATTGTAGGTCGAAGGTTTTGTGGCTGCAATGGTGCTCGGATCCCTCCACTGGAAGTCTTGCCTGGCAACAGGAGATGGCCAATTCAGGCTCTGTGTCCCCCAGTGCTAGGGTCACCCTCATAGATTCCTGGAAGTTTCCATTGTACTAGGTTTCTAGCTCATCCTAGAGAGGCCCCTGATTCCAGTGGTCTCTCCTAGTACACTCTCCCTCCATCCTTCTCGCCTGTTCCTGATTCCCTCCTGTTGCCATCCCCACCTCCCATCCAGACCTCTCCCCTGTAGAGATATCTTGTGTATTAAAAAGGCTATGGCCTATGGCGTAGGTAGGAAATAGAAAGTGGCGCATCTGGGAGGAGAAAGAATTCTGGGACAGAGTGAGGCACAGAAGATTCACCGGGAAGAGATAATGAGAAGAGCGCACAGTACCGGGGCACGGAGGGCAGCATGCATGGGTTGTTTTAAGTGATATCTAGTCAGAGAAGAGCCTAGCTATATACCCAAGTTATTTGTAAATACGTTTGGAGTCTGAGTCTTATTTCTGGGAGCATAAGGCTGGGAGGAAGAACTAGGACTTTACTTCTAAACCTGGCTTTCTGCGCATGATACCTATTTCCCCTTCTCCGTGAGATTCAAGAGTCCCTGAGCCCTCTGTATCACGTAGCCTCTCTGGGTCTGTAGCATGGTTATCCTTTACTTTACAGCTAATGCCCACTTCTAAGTGAGGACATACCAACTTGCCTTTCTAGGTCTGGATTATTTCCCTCCTGATGTTTTTTTTTTTTTCTAGTTCCATCCATTTGCCCTCAAATGTCTTCATGTAATTGATCTAACATCTGAGTAATGCTCCGTTGTGTAAATGTACCACATTTTCTTTATCCGTTTTTTTGATTGAGAGAGAACTAAGTTGTTTCTAGTTTCTGGCCATTATGAATAAAGGCTGCTATGAACATAGTTGGGCAAGTGTCCTTGTGGAAGGTTGGAACACCTTTTGGGTATATGCCCAGGAGTAGTGTAGCTGGGTCTTGAGGTAGATCAATTCCTAATTTTCTGAGAAACCACCATATTGATTTCCAAAGTGGCTGTAAGGCTTGCCTCCCACCAGCAATGGAGGAGTGCTCCCCTTGCTCCACATCCTCCCCAGCATGAGCTGGTGCTTGGGTTTTTTTTTATTTCCTCCTTCGTTCCTACAGGTGCAATCTCCAAGTTGTTTTTATTTACATTTCCCTGGTGGCTAAGGATGTTGAGCATTCGTTTGGGTGCTTCCTGGCCATTTGAGTCTCTTTAGTTGAGATCTGTTCCCCATTTTTAACTGGATTATTTGGTTCTTAGTGTCTAGTTTCTTATGTTCTTTATAATCACAAACAAAAACACTATCAGTTTAAAAGTAAGATGGAACATTAACAAAATACTTGTTTGCACAAACTTTTATATGCTGAATTACCAGATAAAGCTTTGTTTGAAAAGGAATATTTCTCTGCTGAGGACATTTAAAAGTTTTCTAAGATCACCTTTGTAGTTGTCCTGTCTACGAATCTGGCACATACCTGTCCCATCTGTGATCCTCCCACATAGCAGCCCCTCTGGACTCAGGTAGGTGGGAAGCACAACCTTGGCTGGCACCGCACCAAATGCAAGCTTTCTGTTTTCTTCACACCTGAGCACTGATCTGCCTTGATCCAACCACTGAACCAGAGTTCATAAACTTCCCGGAGAAGGACAGCATGGACGCAAATCCCCTTGTTTACAATAGAGCTAGAGTAGATGCATTTGGAACACTAGGACACCACCAGGCTGGCCAGGAGACGTGCTGCAGACCATGCATAGTTACCAGAGGTGGGTGTGATTAAGGGTGGGTGTGTCTAGACGCTCATGTGGATTGGATAGGAGGGGATGCTCATGAGTGGAAAAAGGCACAAGAAGACCATGAAGGGAACAAAAGCAACAGCCAGGGTAACTTGTAGACTTCCTCAGTGTTGGGCCAGGAAGGGACTTCAGAGGCTATGTCACCAGCTCCTGACTTACAAATAGACAGAACAGACTCAGGAAAGGGAAATGGTCATTCTTTGTCCCACAGCCCCTTCAATGCAGGGTTATGTGTGAAAATGCAGAATCTGTCTCAGCTACCAGGATGTGATGAACAAAGGCAGAGAGGCTGAGCAAACAGTGACTTCTCTCTGTATCGGTGTGGTCGGGCACACAGACCTCTGCAGGCTCTTCCTCAAGCACATGAAAAGCCACGGAGGAGGAGTGGGCTGTGCCGAAGCACACAGGGGATGTCTGCCCAGGCACCTGAGACAAATCTAAGGGTTTCATTGGGATCCCTGGAAAGCCACTAGCCCACAGCCTTTCTTGTTTTTTATTAGATATTTTCTTTATTTACATTTCAAATGGTATTCCCTTTCCTGGTTTCCCCTCAGAAAACACCCTATCCCATCCTGCCCTCCCCCTGCTCACCAAACCACCCACTCCCTCTTCTCTGTCCTGGCATTCCCCTATACTGGAACATCAAGCCTTCTCAGGACCAAGGGCCTCTCCTCTCATTGATGTCCATCCTCTGCTACATATGTGTCCTCTTTTTTTGGTGGTTTAGTCCCTGGGAGCTCTGGGGGGTATTGGTTGGTTTATACTGTTGTTCCTCCTGTGGGGCTGAAAACTCCTTCAACTCCTTGGGTCCTTTCTCTAGCTCCTCCATTGGGGACCTTGTGTTCAGTCCAATGGATGGCTGAGAGTAACCATCTCTGTATTTGTCAGGTTACTGGCAGATCCTCTCAGGAGACAACTAAATCAGGCTCCTGTCAGCAAGTGCTTGTTGGCATCCACAATAGTGTCTGGGTTTGGTGACTGTATATGGGATGGATTCCCAGGTGGGCCAGCCTCTGGATGGTTTGTCCTTCAACCTCTGCTCCACACTTTGTCTCTGTATCTCCTCCCATAGGTATTTTGCTCCCCCTTCTAAGAAGGACCAAAGTACCCATCCTTCGGTCTTTCTTCTTCTTGAGCTTCGTATGGTCTGTGAATTGTATCTTAGCCTTTCAACATCCTCATTTGGAGCTCTCCCATGGACTCTCATCCCCATCGTGCTGCTAAACACCTCAGCTCTTCAACACCCCTCAATTCTATCTTCTTACCAGACACCAGCATAGGGAAACAGAGGAGTTACAAAAGTGAACTGGCACAGGGAGGGCCACAGAAGCCAGATGAAGCAAGGACAGTGTGGCCGACCTCATCAGAGTGCGAGAGAGAGAGAGAGAGAGAGAGAGAGAGAGAGAGAGAGAGATACCCGGCTATGCGTATATACAGCATGAGCCTGTTGTCCTTTGAGCCACCGTGGGGCCTGGTTTCATAGCTGCCAACCTGGGGCTGGGTCCTGGACAATCTGGAACAGCCCCTTGAGCCCCACCAGACCTGGACTCATTGTTCCCTGCCAGAGTCCTCCAGCACTTCACAGAGAGCTCCAAATGACGACGGTGGTCCACAAACTTCCACGTCCACCCAGCAAGGCACCTGCTCCTACAGAACTTCCGGAAGTACGGTCAAGGTAAAAAGCCAAGCTCAGAAGATATGACTTGGAGTGGAGGGGCCACAACCAGTTCCCTGAAATTACCACTGCAGTGAGACCAGCACTGGGGCCATTCAGGGTGGATACAGCCTTCTCAAATGATGGTGACCATTATAGGGGCAGGGTTCTGCTCCTTCCCCTCTCTTAACACCAGACAACCACCTCTAAAGAGGAGCTAAGCCACAGACACATGCCCTGCAATGCAATTGCCCAGAAGTATTGACCCTGCCTCTGGGACCTCATTCCTGCTGCCAAGACTAAAATAACCACAGAAGCCCTTATACCCCATGAACTTGGAGCAAATCAGGGGCACCAAAGAACTAGTTTCAATCTTGTAGCCTGCTGCAGGAAAAGGGCTTGAATGCTTTGTGTCTTAAAGAACTTTAATGTAAGGTTGGGCAGAGTTTAGACGTCTATCTCTGGTTCCACTGAGCCTCAGATTGCTCTGAACTTGCCCACAATCAATCTCTCCGTGAGTCTGACCACGTACCCGTGTCTACGTGTGCTCCCTCTTTTGCACTCGCCTTGACCTGCTTGCACTCCCAGTCAAAACCTCCCCGTTTGGGTGAGTCTCACTTCACCCTCCAGATGTTTACCGTGGGTGGCCACTGCTATTGCCAAGACAACCACACTGTCACAGGCCATTCAGACATTGACGCGTCAGACGTGTTCGACTGCATGGTGAATCAACACTCTCTGTTTCTGAAACAAAGTGAGGAAACCCAATATCAGAAACTGCTAAAGTGCAGGAGGATGGGGAGGATGCCTGAGAGCTGACTCATGCTGTTCTCATTCACTGCGGCCCAGACCTACATTAACCCTGTGGTGCCAACTCAGAACTAAGCAGGCAGCTGCAGGCAGCAGGTCCTGATGGGGCCTTAGGAGCCAGAATGAAGCATCACAAAGAAGGGAGACTTGCAACCTACCAACCAGCCTCAAGGCAATCCAGTTCACAACCACAGTGATCCCGACAGGCCTGATGATGATGGGCCCCTGTAATGTCTGATGAAATCATTCTTGTAGACAAATCTTCCATCACCATTGTGACAGGCTCTGTGGATCTTAAAGATTTCTTTCCAGTTGATGTTAAAGAGGGAACCTCACAGGAAGAAGAAGGAGGAGGAGGAGGAGGAGGAGGAGGAGGAGGAGGAGGAGGAGGGGAGGAGGAGGAGGAGGGGGAGGGGGGAGGGAAGGGGAAGGACGAGGAGGATAATCCTTTCTTGAGATCAGTGGCAGACCTGCAAATCCTTAACATTCGGTTATATCTGATTTAAACTCAGGATTCCTTACCAAACAAAAGGAGCCTGTCCAGTGAAAGGAGCAAGTGCGTCTGTCCACTCCTCCTGTGCTCTACTGTTTCAGGGATGCTGTTCCACGGCTTGTCTCACCATTCCACCAAGGAGTCTTACAAATTCTTTACCCGAAATACTACTCACTTTGGCCCTTGGCAGGTCATACACAAGTACTGACTGCACTAACTACATGGGGAAATCAAGAGTCAGCCGTTGTCAGACCATAAGGAAAGCAAAGGAAAGAGGAACGGAGGCCACTCGTCACTGCCAAGCAATGTTCAGACATGGAGGAGGACAGAACACTACTGTACAGCTAGCTACCTGGGCCCCTGCTTCCAACTGCTGGAAGCCACCATGGCTGGAAGTAACAGTTAAGCAGCCTGTGAAACTGGATAAAAATAAAGGAACTGATGGTCTTTGGAGGCAAGGAAGGGCACCAAGGATTTTGTTCTGGGATGGTTTTCTTTTCACACATACTTCCAATGGGGTCACAAAACTGAGTTTTGTAGGCCCTAGGAAATATTTGATTCTACACTGGCAGTCCCTAACCACATAGCCTAATCTCACTTTACATCTCATATAAACCCACAGATCCCAGGGGTCCCACTTCTATGGTTCCCAGAACCACCAAGAGTTCCCTTCTCCCTATTCCTTATCCAAACCCCAGCTCTGAGTGAATGCAGGAGAGACTTGAGGTGACAGTGAGAAAGGAAGCCCCAGAGCCTGGCAAGGCTACAAACCACAGGCTCTGCCACCACACAGGACCTCGGCGAGCTCTGCCTTGAATGGCCCTTGGAGTCTCGGGCTTCTTATGGAAGCAAAAATGTCGGTGACACCCATCAGCCTCACTTCAAGCCAGAGAGTGAGGCTCTTGCATTCACTTGATCCTAGAAAGCCAACTGCCCTGAGCATAGGGGTGGTTACTCAAGAGTTTTCTTCACAGCTTTGACTTATTGAACCTGAGCCCTTTCCACCTCCCAGGAAAAGTACAATACTGAGAATGACGATGCCTTCAAAAACAGGACACTACTGTGCCCCTGTCTCCCACTGCTCGAAGGAGCCACCATGGCTGGAGGGAACAATTAAGCAGCCTGTGAAACTGGAAAAACTGAAGGGACTGATGTTCTTCTGGAGGCAAGGAAGGGCACCAAGGATTTCGTTGTGGACTGGTTGTCTTCTCATGCATTATTCCACTGGGGTCACAAAGCTGAGTTTTGCAGGCCTGATGAACCAGGGATAAGACTCCCTGCCAGCTCTGAAGTCCACAAGTAGAAAGCTCTAGACATGATGGTACCAGAGGAGAGCTCACTAGTACCTCCTGCCCTTCCTCTGGAAGCCACTGCAGTCATACTCTGAGTGCCACATGCTTCTGTACGTTCACAGCTCGTGTGCATGTGCTGGATTGTCCCTTGGATCAGCTTTTGCCCTTTCTCGAGTATCCCCATTGTGTCCAAGACCAGCCCTGGATGGGTACAGTGACTGAACGCTGGTGGCCTCCACTGATCTTTTTGGGATAGATGACAGGCTCGACCCAGGGGCTCAGTTCTGAATGTCAGCTCCTAACGTTTTGTTTGGTTAGCTTTGCAGACGTGTCCCAGGGACAAGAAGAGATTCTGATGAGCACACATAGGCTGAAGGTGCCCTTGAGACAGAGTAAAGGAGGGACCGCCATTGTCACAATAGTATCTGTGATGGAAATCAGGGCAGTGAGTGAGTCTGGAGAAAGTGAAGGTGCTGCTGATACCCTTATCTTGAGAGGCTCAACCACCTTGCCGTGCTCATCTCTGAGTCTTACACAACAGGATGATCCTATGTGCAGTTCCATTTCCTGTTGGGGCAGGAGACTGGGGACCAGGAAGGGACAGAGTCAGGACTGCTGACTGATACGGCAACTCTGAGACACTATCTAAACAAACAAGCGATTCTGCAGAATGAACGGGGCTGCGTTGTTCCTTGACTTTTGGAAAGGAAAACGTAATTAGCAAATGACCAGAGAGGGGACATGAAGGACAAGGGGGACAAGACAGTCATTCCCCTGAGGCTAGGGAAAAGTAGCCAACTTTGGAAACCCAGCTTGGAAGAGACAGCTACAGTGTGTCTGTCTCCAAGGCAGTAACTAGAAGGGTCCCTGCATCCTCCCTCTCCAGTTGCTCTGTGTGACTTAGGATAGCCATGGTCCCTGCTGGACATCTTTAGTACAAAGAAGAGCTCATGAGCAAAACTATACACTGATTCTGGAAGGATTCTAGAAGCCCTCATTACTGTGGCTCTGTGTTATTCTCACCTGGGATTTTTCTTTGGGAACAGAAGGCCTGAGCACCATAGCCTCTGAGTTTCTCCATCAGACCTAGATTTCATGGTAGTACTAACAACAGATGCTACTTTAAGGTGCTTCAATGTGCCCTAAATGATATAATAGAGCATTAAATTTGGTTAACGACACATAATCAAAGACCTGCATGCATATTATATGAACAGACCACTGCACAGATGTAAATAAGAGCATGCATTCCTCTTTAATAGGAATCCTGAGAATTCTGGCTGTGCTTACTCCCCAACTCCCAGAGGGTAGGGGATTTCCAGAAGACTCTGTCCACAGCTCGAGATTTCACATGGCTGGGGAGTTGCTGAGTGAGAGGGTCCCAGAATTTGTGGCATGTGTTTCCTAAGGAACCTGGGGACCTTCTGCTCAAATCTTTGCTGGATAAGAAAAGAGGTTCATGGCATGAAGGAACAAGAAGCCATTTTAGAGCATGAGCCACCAGCCTACTCAGCTCCATCTTTTTTCCTTTACATCTGTTCTTCAGTTCTCTGAGAAGAGGCTCTCTGTCACCCTTGACTGACGTGGACGTGGTTGCTAATCGGGGTTTGCCCAGCCCAGGCTCCATCAGAGCCCCCACTTTCATGTGATGGCTTCAACTACAGTAAGACTATCCCTGGTCTGCTCCTGTGTTCTTTGGCCACACAAGATAGTCACAAACCGGCTCGGGTGGTTCGCATTTTGATACCACCATACCCAAGCCACATTGTCCATCCAGGGGGCCTGCTCAAGACACAGGTCACTCCATTCCATCCTATCCCTAATCTGTCACTATCCCTCACTCATCCCTGACAGGCCAAAAGAGACAAACTCTTGCCCAGTCTCATAGAGTCCAGCCATGCAGTAGAGACAGACAGGAATTGCAAAAGTAACAAACAGGCCAAAGCGCCTAATTTGGGGGAGCATCAAAGAGAGTGTAAATAGGGTGTCCAGAAAGACCTGAATCTGGCCTGCAATGGTTGAAGGCATAGCTACTAGTCACAAAGCCACACGACCCAGCATCTACATGCAGGTACCATGCCCTTCCGAACCTATCCAAGACATCCTTAGTATCCCTGTTCTCACCCCTGGCCGCAGTGAACTAGATGGGAGAGGGGCAGTGTAAAGTGGGCAGCTGCTGTCGGAATACCCAGGAGCATTGGAGAAGGCAGTGCTGAATGAGTTGGTGAAAAGCAGAAGCTGATGTCCCCCAGAAGTACCGCTCACCCTGCTCTCTACTAAAAGCTCCTACAGACTGATTTCCTCCGAGCATGGACTCATGATTGGGTAGCATTCTTTTCAACTTGACAGATCCTTTCCTGAGGTGACCAGAAGGTCAGAAGCATTAAGAGTCTTCCAAGCTGCCTGTGGAGAGTGCTAAGTCCACACACGCTAGAGTGGGCCCTGTAGGGATGTCACCACTGCCCTTGAGTCACCTCTGACCCTGTAAGGAACTCTCTACTGGCTCTCCAAGCTAAAATATAATGGGGTCACGTCGTTGGTCTTTCATCGGTGCCCTCTCTGAGATAAATAGACATCACTTTCATCTCCCCCAGAAATCACGCAACAGGTTCTCACCATAATACCCTCCTTGCAGGGCAGACAAGATTTTTGTTACTGTGATAAACACCATGACCAAAAATCACCTTAGAAAAGAAAGGATTTAATTCCTCATACAGGTTATAGTCGTGGGGGAATTAAAGACAAGAACTCAAGGTAGGAGCTTGAAGCAGAAACTGAAGCCAAGGTGATGAAGGAATACTGCTTACTGGCTTGATCTGCCACCTTTTTATAGAGCCTGGGCCAACCCTAGGATTGGCACTGCCTATAGTAGGCTGGGCTCTTCTACATCAATTAGCAACTAAGAAAATACTGCAAACATGGTCAGAGGCCAATCTGATCTAGGCAACTCCTACCTGAGGTCCCCTCTTGCCTGACGATTCTAGGTTTGTGTCGAGTTGACAGCTGAAGCTAGACACGACACCAACTGAAGAGGCATGGCGGAGGGCCAACCCTTCAGAAAGAGAGCTGACCTGAGTCACAGAGTGGGTAACATGACACCAACTGAAGAGGCATGGCGGAGGGCCAACCCTTCAGAAAGAGAGCTGACCCGAGTCACAGAGCGGGTCACAGTGCGATAATAAGGGCAGCGGCCTGAGCTATAAAAGGATGGGCCTCAGCCTCTCGTGTCGGCTTCTCCTTGTTGGAGCTAAGAAGCATTCTCAGGCAGACAGTTCTGCATGCCCATAGCGGGACGCTCCAGGTGTACAGCCTTGGGTCCTTGGGGCCCTGCCAATTGCTGGTCTAAGGTTTTCCTTGGAGCCTGTTGACCAGGGACCAGGATTGTTCATCCTTCAGAATGTGCTTCTGGCAATGAGGCAAGTAGGGCCTCGAGATACAGAAGCCATCTTCTCATGTGGATTGCAATGTGAAGTTACCCCCCACATGCTGTGGAAACTGAGCCCTGGGGAGAATGGAGAGGGTGGTTGCCAAGAGTAGAGGTTCCACCGAAGCGGGGAGGCTGTGGGCCAACAGCCTCAGCAGGGGTCACGTGAGGTAGAGACAGAATGGATCTTCCTAGAAATAGAAACTGACAGGCTAAAGAAGTGAAGCAAAAAGCAGACAGGACTGGAGGGAACCGGGTAGAACTGAGCAGAAGGCGGGCCTGTGACCTAGTCACTGCCTCTAGTTATCTGGAGTCCCCATATTGAATCAGCTTCAAAGTCAGCACCATGAACTCAATGTCTCTATCAAAGAGCTGAGACCATCAGATCTGAACAGACAGGGGAAGCCTCACGTCCACCTGAACCCCAACTGCTATGTCACCATTGCAGGTACCAAGCTTGGATTTGGAGCAGGAAATTTTGTGCAAGCAGACAAACAGAGAGGTATCAGCTGGCCCAGTGGTAGCTACATTTATATAAGTTGTTGGCCAGGGAAGCTCCTTAAGAACCCAAACAATAAAGATTATTACCACCACCAGAAAAAGAGTTAAGTTTCCATTGCTGAGAAGATACTTTGGTTTCGGGACACAGAGAAATCAAGCTGTAACTTGAGCTGAAAGCTTCCTTTCAACTAGCTAATATCTATAGTGCTGCTAGAAAGTGCTATCCAGGCTGTCAGGAGAGAAAAATCAGTAGTCTCAACCAGCTATGAATACTGCATGCTCTGCTACCAGTCTGTCAAGCAAGACACGCCCACCGGTGCAATAGTGGCATAACTGTTAAAATGGAAACCAACGTCTTTCTGATTGGATCAGAAGCCCACTCCATTTGAGAGAACAAATGTATGTTACTATAAACATGTTTAGAAGCCCATGGCTGAGGAGAGCAGAAGCCCTAATGAAGAAACTATAACTGTTGCTTTGCTAAGTAGTCATGCTATGCCTATCAAACTGAGTAAATATTTTTATGTACCGATAGATTTGTCTTATTTCAGCTTCAGCCAGGCAAGCTTCTTTTTGCAGTAAGCACTGGTTACTACAGAGACTCAGACCTGGTCAAAATGCTGAAAATAGGTGACTGCTCAGAGCTCAGTCATAAGGGCAACATTGATGTCATTCCCTTCAGGACTCAGGGGGCACAGCAGAGGCGAAGGTAGAAAGAATGTAAGAGCTGGAGGAGGGGGAGGAGTGCTACAGAATTCTGTCTATGGGCATCATCCGATGGCCATGTACTCAAGTTCACACAAGACCTGTGCACGACTGGGCTTATTAACATTGTCATGGGCAGAGGAAGAACTTACAGGATCCCATTGCTCCTTGAGAAGCCTGTGGTCATTGATGGATTCTAGAGAAACAGGAGGTGTTTCCTTCAGCGCTGTAGCCACTGATGACTTTTCCTGTGATCCTGTACATAGCTCACACTACTTCTCATGTAAGTAATGCCAATTCAACCCGTTGGTAAAGCCCTCCTCAGAAGCATGACCAAAACACAATTAAATAAAACATGATGCTAGAGGGGCAATTGGTTGGAAAGAAAGCAAAGAAAATCAGGAATGGGAGTACATGAGAGAGGGTGGGAGTGAATATTATCAAAGTTACATATATGCAATATGGAGTACATTAGTGGGTAGAATTACTATCTGTTAATTAAAAAAAAAACTAAAAGCAAAAGTAGGAAACTGGCTAAAATGGAAACCTATAGACACAATGCATTCAAAACCCATACTTTGTCACAAAGCCCTCCAGAACAGTCCTGTCTGGATCTAGAGATCCAGACTCTCTGGCCAGCCAAGCTAGCCAAAAATTGGAACTCAAGTTCCAAGTTCAGTGAAAGACCTTGTCTTTAAAATAAAATGTAGAAAGTGCTAAAAGACTTTTGACAGCAACCTCTGGCTTCTATGAAAGTGCATGTGTACATGTGTGCATGTAGGCATGTGCCTGTGCAGACACATGTGCACACATACATCTTGTACACACACACACACACACACACACACACACACACATCCTGTACACACATACACCCACAATTTCACACAGTAGGACAGAAGATAGAGGTCAAGAGAAGCCTGGAAGTCATTCTGCCTTGGTTCTGAGTTTCCATTCAAAACATGTTAATAAGGAAGACACTACCTTAGCAAGGTTCCCTTCCAGTTCTAAACTCCTGACCCCAAGTCAGTCAACTGTCTGAAGTGAGCCACTTCCGTTTGCAAACCCTGATTGATATAAAAGCCAGTGCAGAACTCTGTCCGTTCTGCTCAGCCTCCCACACATGCTGAGCAGACACAGCACAACCCTGTTATGGGCAAGCACTGCACTGCTCTCCCCTAGCCTGGCCTGACTCGCTCTCCTCCAGGCCTTGCACCTCCTGGACAGGCTCCTTCCACCAGGACCTCCTCTAGCCAGGCCTCTGGCCTTTGCGCCCCACGATTTCAGCTGAGTTCAGTGTTCACTGACGTTTACAAAGCTCTGGCGCAAAGAGAAGTGCTGACAGGTCACTTTCCTTACACAACAGTTCCCAAAGGCCACACCGGCTCTGTACTGTGTCTTTGATTGATAATGACCCCACACCTGGGAATCAATCACTGCTTAAAGATGTGTCACTGGGCCCTGAGAATTCCTGAGGGGCTGGACAGTCCTGGTGCTGTTGTACCAAAAGGGACAATTAGTCTATAGTCTGGAATGGTGGGGGGGGGGGTGTGGCATGTGCTGCTGCACTATGGAAGAGCACGATTCTTAGGCTCGCAATATTTGCAGAAAAATGGCAAGGAAAACATCAATAGCATCCTTGTTTACTGAGAAAGCATACCCTCCTCCCTTGGGAGAGTTTGACATCTCATCTTGAGTGAGGCTAAGACATGGTAAACACCTTCTAGATCTTGTCACTTCCCTGCAGTGACACCATGACTAGAGGGCACAACTAAACAACTAAGTTCAAAAGTCCCTGCCATCTCTGGAGTGACTTGTTTTGTGTTATGCCCAGGATGCAAGCAAAATTGGACTGGAGCTAATGACACTTCCATGACATTTATAGTCTTATCATGGCACATACATATACCACATATTCACCATATAACACACATAGGCACACACTCACACATGCATGCACACCACACAGAAATACACGTATGTCACATATACATATAACATATAACACATTCATATACATACACTATATAGATATTATATACACATATAGAACACAGAGAAAGACATATATATACCACTCATACACATCATACATACACACATATACACTATATGCACATATGAAGCCATGCCACTTATTTACACAGGCACACACATATCTATACACACATATATGCAGATATCCACTATATACACACACATATACACACATACACATATATATTATACACACAAATAAATATAACATAGCTACTCACATACACATATGCACACATGTCACACAATACATGTATACAATGCAAGCTCAAAATAATGTATACATACATACAGCACATATATACCACACATATATACCAGACATATGAGCACACATACACCACACATATACCATGCATACATACACACCACAGAGACATACACTCAATACTCCACACATACATATACACATATACCACACATACACATACATACACCACACGTACACACACAAATACACACATATACCTCACATATTCACACACATTTACTCAATGTGTGTCTTTCTGTCAGTCTGTTTGTCATATGTGCATACCACACACACCCAAACAACACTTTATGGTCAGTTTTATCCTTCCACCATGGTTCCATTAACTGAGCAAAATTATAGTGGGTGACTAAGCCACAGGCCCTAGGGAAGAATCTAATACTATTATCCTGTTAAATGCATATGGTATTAAAGTACCCACTAAGCTCTTATTTTTATTCTTTGATAATTTCATGTGTCTACAATTAAATATTATATCCACTCCCATTTTTCTCTGCCAACTCTTTCTAGATATGCCCTGGCATGTCCCACTCCAACTTTATGCTCCCTCCCCCACTCTTATAATCAGCTAAGTCCATGAAGTGGTGCTCATAATTGCACGAATGTAAGGCTATCCGCTAGAGCATGGGCAAGCTATGAGAGGCAACATACACAAGTAATGACTCTCCCCCCAACCCCCAGGAGCTCGGCTTGCTCGCACAGCTAAATGCACGTGGATCTCATGTCTTCCCTGATCTGAGAGAGGCACAGCTGAGAACCTCTCCTGGCCTTCCTCTGGGTTCTTCCTGCTGACGTGAGATGAGACAGAGGCCTGGCTGTCTCTGCTTGGTCGTGTCACCTCTGTCGCTAACCCGACTCTACCGAACTGGACTGCTGGTGGATCTGTGACATGTTTGTGAGGGGATCCAGCTGCCCCTGCCTGCTAACCTGTGAACTGAAATGCTGATTTCCAGGCAGCACAGAGAGGAATTTCCCTGAAAGAATCTTTTTAAACGGGTCCACACCCAACCTCACCCCTGTACCCTTTCTTTTCCACTACCTCTGGTGGATGGCAGGCTACAAGGGCCGTAAGAGCATTTAAGAACCATCATTAAAAAATAGGATTTGAAAAACTTAAAATTACACATCCATCTGTTGGCGGGCAGGTAGATTGGTTCTATTTCCTTGCCGTAGTGAATAAATCAGCAATAGCTATTGGAGTGCAGATACCTCTATGGCAGGAACAGAGTTCTCTGGGTATTCCTTGCATTGAAATAACTGGGGGATATGGTAGCTCCATTTTTAACTTTTGAGGAATCTCCAAAATTATTTCCATAATGACTATGGTGATTTTAACCCCCACCTATAGTAAATAAATGTTCATCTCTCTCCACATCCTCTGCGACATTTGTCATCAGACTTCCTGAAAACAGTCACTTTCCGACTGAGATGAGGCAATATCTCAAAGCAATTTCAATTTTCATTCCCCTGATGGCGAAGTCCAGGGTCACCCATCCACAAGAAGAAGCCTTGTGCCTTGGCGAAGGTGGTCACTGGGAGGCTGCTTTAGAAGATAGTGGGAGATGGAGGGGCTAGCACCAGTTAGGCAATAGCCCCAAGGTACGTGCAGACAAAAGCACTCTTTCCTGCCCACTGCATGACTGGCCACACTACACTCTGAAAGGAGACATCTGACTTAACTTGGCATCCCAGGGCTTGCCCAGGAGCCTCTCCTCTCCCAAGGACCCAATTGGGGGGTCCACCCCACTGCCCTGGGCCAGCCTAGCCCATTTCGCCCTAGGCAATCAACCTTACCTAGACCCACACCACAGCCTCTGTCTCTAGATGTTTTCCTGTCTGCCTACCAAGCCAAGACCTTTAACACAAAGTAGGATTGGCAAAAGCAACTGCTCAACTAATGTGTTTAAAAGATTACAGATAGAGTAACGACACTCAGAGAACAGGCATGAGGCGGAGGAGAATCCAGTCCCCTCCTGCCCCACAGCATCTCCAGCCTGAGCTCTGTTGGGGGTGACAAGGGCACTCTGGCTTTCTTTTCTTGTTTGGTTACTGTAGTAGTGGGGATTAAGCCAAGAGCCTCACCCATACTAGGCAAGCACTCTGCCCCCCAAGTCACCCTCACTGAGCTCTTACTTACTGCTGTTTATTTTGTGACATACCTTTGCTAAGTTCCCTAAGTAACCTGAATCTGTATCTGGGATCATAGGCCTGCATCGCCAGGCATGGTTGCATGTTTTCTCACGCTCAGCGATGTGAGTTTTAAGAGTCTGAGCTGCGCAAGCCTTCACCGTAACAGTCTTTGGGTGGTAGAGTGGTGTACACTTCAGATAGAAAGGGGATTTGAACATCCTTCCACTAATGGCCACAGAGCCAAAGCCACAGCACTGGCCCTGTGCTGGGGCA
Source organism: Apodemus agrarius (assembly GCA_964023405.1). Classification (NCBI taxonomy): domain Eukaryota; kingdom Metazoa; phylum Chordata; class Mammalia; order Rodentia; family Muridae; genus Apodemus; species Apodemus agrarius. Next base: position 79,454,866 of record OZ030016.1, on the reverse strand, counting down.
GGAAGTCTGTAACCATGCGCCAACCACACAGTCTGAGGCACCTGCTTTTGTGACTAATGCTCACGGGTTAGGAAGAGAAGCCTTATCCCGTGCTACATACTTTGAAACTGGAGTTGGCGGAGCCTTGAGCTTCTACACTATAGGCCTAGGCGGACCATCAGAATTCAAAGCAATGGGCACAAATGCTTCTGCCAGAGCAGACTGAGTCACTGGGAAAGCCCCTCCTCTCAACGTGAGTTTATTAGGATCTCATACAATAAAAGTCTCTGTGCCAGCTACTTTGTGGTTTTGGTTTGGATTTTCACTGGATACCAGCAGAAGGCTAAAAGGAGACCTATAGGCATGGGTGCTTTACAGATGGACACTGTACCTCTGGTGGACTGACAGCCATCAAGTGAGAGAGACCTCCCATCTCTAGCCAGACATCAGCCAGGGTAGACACCTATTAAAGGTCTCCCCACTGGGCTCTGCTGTAATGAAGACACACCAACACCCCCCCAACAGTACTGCCGAGCATGTTTTGGCAAGGGGTTGGCCATTTATGAAGGTGAACCCCCTCTACCTTATTCTGTCTCAGGATTATTTCCACGAAGAGTCTCCACTAGAAGGGGGTGTGCACACTTTGCTAGTTAGACGCCCCCCCCAACTGTATTTTGTTAACTGATTCTGGGCTGAATAACACTGACATCCCAAGACTCACTCGGCAGCGCAGCGAGGCAGAGCCAGGAGCTGAGCTCCAGGAACAGATGGGGCCCCGCACTGCACTCTCCTGCCAGAGCCCAGCATGGGGGGGATTTGGGTACTGCCTAATATATTTTCTTCCCTCATCAGACTAACTAGAATCTGAAAATATCCCCAAGTTAGGCAAGATTGGAAGGGCCTCCAACCTGGTGACTTTCTTTTGGTGCTCAACACTGAATAAAACTGAAGCAGGGGCCGTGGTTGCGTGGGGCTCCCCGCATCTGGCCTGTCTCAGTGAGACCAGGGACTCTGCTGCTTGTGTGCAGCCTCTTAAAGAAGTTCTTACTATTAAATCGTCTTATGCTTTAGGATGTGCTTCTTTGCCCATTCAGAAGCAATGCGGCTGTAACAACCCATTATAAACGGTTCTTATGTAATCCAGGGCCTTTCATAAGGAAATGATTGAAGTCTTCACTACAGGTTTTGTTGTTGTTGTTGTTGTTGCTGCTGCTGTTGTTTGTTTGTTTTTGTCTCTGCATTTAAAAAAACTGCAATCTATCTTTGGCAACTGAAACTGTTTTCAGAATGAACTGGTGCATCTATGACAGTCTTGACGAGTACTGCTTTCTTAACTATTGACGATTATTCCTTCAGCTAATACTATGCTCAAATTTAAAAAAAAGATAAAATAAAGTGATAAAATATACCCACTTCCCTCACTCCCACTGACACAGACTCACACAGGGGTGACAGACAATCTCATACATATGCTACTGCTGTGTCCTGGAAGTTTGTTTGAAAGATGGAGACTAAAATCTCAGCTCAAAACGTGTTCCCTTTGCCTCACTAGGAAGTGAAATTTTATCCAACAATAAAATCTCACCCAACTCCTCAAAAGGAGCTGGTCTACCTACACGGTGCTGGACTTTTTTGTTCTGTTTTTTAAAGTCTGGTGGTTCGCATGCTCGCCCGGAACACCCTCTTCCTTCCCCTCATCTTGCCGGGTTTTCTGTCCACCCAGAGTTGGAATACAGGGCTGTGCTCTAACAAATGCCAGCCTCTCTTTATTTATCCAAGGTCACAACTTCTAAAGGCCAGGGCACAAGTTTAAAAACAATTACTTCTGAGCTAAAAAGAGGTACTTGAATGTTAAGTATCAAAGACATCTGATCCTTCAAAGGCAGGGAATCGCGGGCTCCTGGGGGCTGGTGTTGCCCATTCTTGTCAACTTGATACAAGTTGGCGTTATTAGAGAATACAGAGCCTCAGCTGAAAAACTGCCTCCATCACTGTGGCCTGTAGGCAAGCTTGTGGTACATCTTCTTGATTAATGATTGATGTGAAATAGCCCAGCCAACTGGGATGTGCCACTGTAGGCAGATGGTCTTGGGGTACATAAGAAAGCAGACTGAGCAAGCCATGGGAAGCAAGACAGCACAAAATGTTTCCCCTTGGTCTTGGCTTCAGTTCCTGCTTCTGGGTTCCTGACTTGAGTTCCTGCCCCGACTCTTCCTCATTGATGGACTTTAAGCTTTAAGATGAAAGAAACCGTTTCCTCCCCAAACTGTTTTTTAGCCTTAATGTTATCACAGCAACAAAAGGCAAACTAAGATAGAAATTGGTGCAAGGAACTGGACTGTTAATGGCATAGACCTGGCCATTTGGTTTGGGGGAGGATTATGGCACCATTTGGAACTTTGGGCTGGAAAAGCCAAGTGTTATGGCTTAAGAGACTGTGTTTGGGGTCTTGAAATGTAACCATGCTGACAAAAATGTAGGTGATGGAGATCTGGTATGAGAAATTACAGAGGGAAGTTTGAGAGACATTCAAAGCCATGTATTTGAGCAGTTCATGTGAATTATTTGGATTAATAATCTATGATTCAGAAGACCAACAGAGTCAACTAACCTGGACCCTTGTGGCTCTCAGAGTCTGAACCACCAACCAAAGAGCACACACAGGCTGGACCCAGGACTCCCCAATCATATGTAGCAGAAGTGCAGCTTGGTCTTTCACGCAGGTCCTGAACAACAGGAGAAGGGGCTGTCCCAAAGCTGTGGCCTGGGTGTGGGATATGTTCTTCTATCTGGGCCGCCTTGTCTGGCCTCAAGGGGAGAGGAAGCGCCTAGCCTCACAGAGACGTGAAATGCCAGGGTGGGGGGGATACCTATGGGGCCTTCCCTTCTCAGAGGAGAAGGAAAGAGGGAATGGGGAAAGGATGTGGGAAGGGGTGACCAGGAGAGGGTCAGTGAGCAGGAAGTAAAGTGAATGAATGACTGAATAAAGAGAGAGAGAGAGAGAGAGAGAGAGAGAGAGAGAGAGAGAGAGAGAGAATCTGTGGCTCTAGTCAGCTGAGGCTGAAGAGTCATCTGTGATTAACAAGAGACCAGCACCACTGTAATGAAATCTTTGCTCCTTGGGACAATCAATGCTGGTTCTCTGGGGCTGAAAAATAAGCTGTGATTCAAAAGAGACGAGGATCGTAAGGGGAAATTCTGTGGGAAGTATTTCCTTACAGCTGTGGTGCATGCTGCCCATGGGACAAGGCTGTGGTGCTTGCTGCCCATGGGACAAGGCTGTGGTGCATACTCTCAGATGACCTTGAGTCAAAGCCTAGCTTCTCCTGGGCTCTCTGCAGGGATTCTCAGCCTGACTCCTGGTGCCAAGCCTCAGTTTCCCTCCATGGCTTCTTCAAATTCCAGAGCCTCCACTACAACAGAAGCTGAGCCTTAACCAGTGGCCTCTCCTGACAGCTGATAGTACAGGCTTTAGCTTTTCCACATACTCCTCCATGCTTTCTTTTTTTTTTAATTTTTTTTTTAATTTTTTTACTTTCTTTTTTTAAATTTTTTTTCCTTTTTTATTATTTTCTATATTCTTTGTTTACATTCCAGAGGCTTTCCCCTTTCCAGTTCCCCCCCTCACCATATGTCCCATAAGTCCTCTCCCCCCCCATTCCCCAATCACACCCCCTCCCCACCATTTCTCTGTTCTGGTACTCTCCTACAAAACCGGATTTAGTCTTTTCCGGACCAGGGTCCTCTCCATCCCTTTTCTTGGGAATCTTTTACTTGGCTAATTGTGTCTTGAGTATTCAGAGCTTCTGGGCTCATTAATATCCACTTATCAGTGATTGCAATTCATGTGTATTCTTTTATGATTGAGTTGACTCACTTAGGATGATATTTTCCAGATCCAACCATTTACCTACAAATTGCATGAATTCATTATTTTTAATTGCTGAGTAGTATTCAATTGTATAAATATACTGCATTTTCTGTATCCATTCCTCCTTTGAGGGACATCTGGGCTCCTTCCAACTTCTGGCTATTATAAATAGGCTGCTATGAACATAGTGGAGCATGTGTCTTTATTGCATGCAGGGGAAACCTCTGGGTATATGCCCAGGAGTGGTATGACAGGGTCCTCTGGAAGTGTCATGCCCAATTTTCTAAGGAACTCCCAGACTGATTTCCAGAGCAGTTGTACCATCTTGCAATCTCACCAACAGTGGAAGAGTGTTCCTCTTTCTCCACATCCTCGCCAACACCTGTTGTCTCTTGAGTTTTTAATCTTAGACATTCTGACTGGTGTGAGGTGGAATCTTATGGTTGTTTTGATTGGCATTTCCCTGATGACTAATGATGTTGAACATCTCTTAAGGTCCTTCTCAAACATCCGAATTTCTTCTGGTGAAAATTCTTTGTTTAACTCTGTACCCCATTTTTAATTGGGTTATTTGGTTCTTTGGGGGTCTAACTTCTTGAGTTCTTTGTATATATTGGATATTAGCCCTCTGTCGGATGTGAGGTTGGTGAAGATCTTTTCCCAATTTGTTGGTGGCCGTTTTGTCCTTCTGACTGTGTCCTTTGCCTTACAGAAACTTTGTAATTTTATGAGGTCCCATATGTCAATTCTTGATCTTAGAGCATAAGCTATTGGTGTTCTGTTCAGAAACTTTCCCCCTGTGCCCATGTCCTCCAGGGTCTTCCCCGGTTTCTTTTCTATTAGTTTCACTGTGTCTGGTTTTATGTGGAGGTCCTTGATCCACTTGGAATTGATCTTAGTACAAGGAGATAAGAGTGGGTCAATTTGCATTCTTCTGCATGTTGACCTCCAGTTGAAACAGCACCATTTGTTGAAAAGGCTATCTTTTTTCGACTGGATGGTTGTGGATCCTTTATCAAAGATCGAGTGACCATAACTCTGTGGGTTCATTTCTGGGTCTTCAATTCTTTTCCATTGATCTACTTGCCTGTTGCTGTACCAATACCATGCAGTTTTTAACACAATTGCTCTGTAGTACTACTTGAGGTCAGGGATATTGATTCGCCCAGAAGTCCTTTTATTGTTGAGAATAGTTTTAGCTATCCTGGGTTTTCTGTTACTCCAGATGAATTTGAGAATTGCTCTTTCTAGATCTATGAAGAATTGATTTTGGATTTTGATGGGGATTACATTGAATCTGTAGATTGCTTTTGGCAAGATGGCCATTTTTACTATATTGATCCTGCCAATCCAGGAGCAAGAAATATTTTTGCATCTTCTGAGGTCTTCTACGATTTCTTTCTTCAAGGACTTGAAGTTCCTGTCATACATATCTTTCACTTGTTTGGTTAGAGTCACACCAAGATACTTTATATTGTTTGTGGCTATTGTGAAGGGTGTTATTTCCCTAACTTCTTTCTCAGCCTGCTTGTCCTTTGAGAACAGGAAGGCTACTTATTTGCTTGAGTTGATTTTATAACCAGCCACTTTGCTGAAGTTGTTTATCAGCTGTAGGAGTTCTCTGGTGGAATTTTTTGGGTCGCTTAAGTATACTATCATATCATCTGCGAATAATGATAGTTTATCTTCTTCCTTTCCAATTTGTATCCCTTTGACTCCCTTATGTTGTCTAATTGCTCTCGCTAGAACTTCAAGTACTATATTGAAAAGGTATGGAGAGAGAGGGCAGCCTTGTATAGCTTAAAGCACACATTACACCGAACACAATAATTGTGGGTGACTTCAACACTCCACTCTCCTCAATGGACCGATCAGGAAACCAGAAACTAAATAGGGACACAGTGAAGCTAATTGAAGCTTTGGACCAATTGGATTTAACAGATATATATAGAACATTTCATTCTAAAGCAAAAGAATATAACTTTTTCTCAGCACCACATGGTACCTTCTCCAAAATCAATCATATAATTGGTCACAAGACAGATGTCAACAAATACAAGAAGATTGAACTAATCCCATGCCTCATATCAGATCAGTATGGGGTAAAAGTGGTCTTCAATAGTAAGAAAAACAACAGAAAGCCCACATACACATGGAAACTGAACAATACTCAATGACACCATGGTCAAGGAAGAAATAAAGAAAGAAATCAAAGACTTTTTAGAATTCAATGAAAATGAAGGTACAACCTACCCAAATCTATGGGACACAATGAAAGCAGTGCTAAGAGGAAAACTCATAGCCCTGAGTGCCTCCAAAAAAGAAAGTAGAGAGAGCATACACTAGCACCTTAACAGCACACCTGAAAGCCCTGGAACAAAAAGAAGCTAATTCACCCAGGAGGAGTAGAAGACAGGATATCATCAAACTCAGAGCTGAAATCAATCAAGTAGAAACAAAGAGAACCATACAAAGAATCAACAAAACCAGGAGCTAGTTCTTTGAGAAAATCAACAAGACAGATAAACCCTTAGCCAGACTAACCAAAGGGCACAGAGACAGTATCCACATTAACAAAATTAGAAATGAAAAGGGGGATATAACAACAGAAACTGAGGAAATTCAAAAGATCATCAGACCCTACTACAAAAGCCTATACTCAACACAACTGGAGAATCTGGAGTAAATGGACAATTTCCTAGACAGATACCAAATACCAAAATTAAATCAGGATCAACTAGATCAGCTAAACAGTCCCATAACCCCCAAAGAAATAGAAGGGGTTATAGAAAGGCTCCCAACCAAAAAAAGTGTGGGACCAGACAGTTTTAGTGCAGAATTCTACCAGACCTTCAAAGAAGACCTAACATCAATACTCTTCAAACTATTTCACAAAATAGAAACAGAAGGGACACTGCTCAACTCGTTCTATGAAGCCACAATTATGCTGATACCAAAACCACACAAAGATCCAACAAAGAAAGAGAACTACAGGCCAATTTCCCTTATGAATATTGGTGCAAAAATACTAAATAAAGTTCTTGCCAACCGAATCCAAGAGCACATCAAAACGATCATTCACCTTGACCAAGTAGGCTTCATCCCAGGGATGCAGGGATGGTTCAATATACGGAAATCCATCAATGTAATCCACTACATAAACAAAATAAAAGAAAAAAACCACATGATCATCTCATTAGATGCTGAAAAAGCATTTGACAAAAGTCAACATCCTTTCATGCTAAAAGTCTTGTAAAGAGCAGGAATTCAAGGCCCATACCTAAACATAGTAAAAGCAATATACAGCATCGCAAGAAACCTTTCTTCTAGTTCTTTTCCTATTCCCACCATGGCTGCAGCTACTTCTTGCATGGAAGCATTGATTCCCCCATTCATCCATAAGGGTTGGAAGCGTTTTTTAACCTTTGACCTCCTCCTGGGAATCTGGGGTTTTATTAGTGGCATCTAGAATGGTGGCTCCTTCCCAGAGAGTCTCACCCAACTTTCCCCAGAGCCATCAAAAGAATCTCTGTCTGCAGAAGCTACAAATCCATGCACTGTGCTTTTCAATAATGAGACTTACAGCTTGGAGTCACTCCTTGACCCATGGGCTGTAGAGCGGGTATGCCAATGTCCAATGGAACTACCCAGGGCTCTGGAGGAGAGTGCAATGAGAAAAAACGGGTGAATGAGAAGTGATGCTTGGAAGAATTCTTTCCTTTATGAGCTTTGGGCCTTGACAGAAAGATTACCATGTTCAGCAGAACACATGCTAACCAAATGTGCTCCCATCAGGCTTTGCTGCTGCATCTTCCCAGCACAGGCTCCCGGGTTGATTTCTAAGTGGTGAGTGAGCACTGGCATCTCCGAAGCTCCCAGCTCTGCTGACCCCAGGAGAGAGCCTGCAACTCCAGGCACTGAGTGCAGGCACTGAGTGTAGGCACCGGCTCTTTCTCTGTAGCCATGAACGTCCTGTATGGACAATAGAGGACTTTCTGAAGAGCTTTTTGGAGGTTTCTTCTGTGTCTCCCTGCCCCCTCCCATCAGTTGGCTCAGCTTGATCCTCTGGACAACTTAAGGCAGCTTTGGCATCAGCTCTGGCTGCTTCGCCTTGCACTCCTGTGCTATAGAACTAGTGATTTTCCTTAATCCTCATGGACCAGCCTCTGCTATCTACAAGCCTTCCTACTGCAGTCTCTCTCTCTCTCTCTCTCTCTCTCTCTCTCTCTCCTCTCTCCTCTCTCCTCTCTCCTCCTTCCCAAGTAAAGAGATCTGGGGCCCTTCTCTGAGTTAAACTTTACCTAAGGAGATGTTATGGCTACTTTGATTTTCTGTCCACACCATTGAAACTCTCCAATGAGATCAGCTCCTGTCATCTCATCTATATATTCCTAGGAGTCCTAGAACCTTCTGCTTCCTCTAAGAGACGTTGCCTTTGCTTTCATAGCACAGCTGTGCAGTGCAGGATCAGACTGTCTTCCTCACCAAACTTTGTCATTTCTACTATTTAAAATGAGAGACTCTTCTTTTAAGTTAAATGCTCAGAGAGTATGAGGAGGCTCTCACCAGACCTGATTGCAGGACTTCTGTACATTAGGAAAGAGGGTGAACCAAGAAGGGAAACAGCTGGCCAGAGGCACAATGAGAACACACACAGTGCTGGTCAAGTTCATCATCTTAAATAGTACAGTATTGAACCCCAGGACAATTACAATGGCCACATCAAAGACCATCCTAACAAATATAACAATAATAAATATAAATGATCTGTATAAATACAATATGCCTCCACTCTTATTGCACAGGATGTTTCGAGCAATCAAAACCAATGGCGACAAAATTTATGGGTGGGATAATCTCACCTATAAAGAAGAAAAATCTATAAATACCGGAAAAAATTTTCTCAAAATAGGTAGGGCATCTGACTGATGAGAGTCAACAATGAAATTCTGGCCCTGTGTAAGTGGAGTTAAGTCAGACTTCATCAGACTGCCCTCAGATCAGGTGTCAGCCACGACTAAAATATCAGAGTTTTTACATCCCTCTAATGTTTAAAATGTATTACAATAACTCATAATCTAAGAGTGTACTTCTTATACTTATAAATTTGATAACACAAACACACACAAAAAAAGGCCAGTCAAAAGAAAGGATCTGGGCAGGATGCTCCCCACTCCAGGACAAATCATACTCAAGGCTCCTTAACACGTTACCTCCCACCCAAGGATCACCTGGACTGTGGGGTAGATGTTTGATTCAGTGTCCCATCCCAGTCATGACTGATTGTGTCAGTGGATCCCTACCTCCCTGCAGGTTGAACTGATGTCACACAGCCCAATGCCCTAAGTCCCCACCCACTGTGTTAGACTTTCTGACATGGCCAGGTCCCCAAAGTGGAACAAATGTGGGTGTTTACCACGAGCTAACTTATTAGTACAAACTCTGATATTCTCCCAGAATAATAGAGACACATGTCACTTAGAAGAAAGAGTCTAAGGCTGCTTCTCATAAACCAAAACCATAAATGAGACAGAAGCTCTGTTATACAACAGATTCTAAACCACTGTTTCCAATTTATCCTTTCTCTGACTTTCTTCAGTGTTTCACATAAGCATGAATTATCTGTAATAAGGAAAAACTAAATGAAGCTTTAAAAAAAAATACATCTGTAAGCATCAGATGGAACACAGTTGTAAATGACAAGGAACTGCAAAAAGCCATCCCTGACAAAGTGTGGGAAAATATACTAAGGTCGAAGAGGATCTGGAGAGACAGGTGAGCAGGTGATATTCTGTCTGGACAAGCATTGGAGCTGGTGTACAGTCTCTACACCCACACACACACCCCAAACAAAAATACACAAGAGGCGGTGCACATCTGTAGTCGCAGAAGCTCTAATGAAGAGGAGGCTGGGCCTGCTGGTGAGACAGTCCAGCCAGATTGGTGAATCTCAGCTGCAGCAAGAAACATCATCTCAAAATAAAACGCAGACCACCACTGAGGAAGGCGCCTGATGTCACCCTCGTGGCTGCCAAAGGCGCTGAGAGTAAGTGACTGTGGAGTGCTTAGCCCTAGAGAAGACAATTACAATGCCCCTAACAGTCAAGGAACACAGCAGAAGGGGGGATGCCAGGAGCCCAAGAGCTGGAAGGGGGCTGTTCGGAGCCATCTTCAGGGCATAACACAGCCACAGCAAACCGGAACACAAAGCAGCCACGGCTACTGGGACCGTGGCTACTGTACAACCAATCAGAGATGGAGGAGAGTCTCACAGGGTCCCACTCCTCACTTATTGACTACAGATGGATTCTTGAGAGGCACAGCCATTGTCTTCTGTCATGGTAGTGACAGCGAGCCCACCAGGCTTCAAAGGATACTTCCGAACCTGTAGTCACACAAAGGGCCCTGGTTAAACTCAGTGAGTAAGTCACAAAACAAGTCCCAAATGTGGGAAAGAGCCTCATAGGGAGGAGATGATAGGGAGAGGGGTAGAGGAGGTGTCAATGACAGTACACAGAAGGCATCATATACATATATGTCAAAGAATGGATTCAATCAATAAGAAAGAGGCAGGCAAACATTAAGGGGGATTAAATAGGATAAAACCATAGAAAACCCAAACATTACAGCTGTAGAAAACAAAAGAACAAAAAAAAAGAAAACAAAAAGAAAAACCTAAAGAGCTGGGAGGGTGGGAATGGTGCTTTACCTAAAATGGAACCCAGCTGTGAATGGCTGAGAGTTTCTGGACATGGAGGGAAGCAGAGAGAAGCAGAGGGAAGCAGAGGCAGGCTAGAAGGACAGCCATGGATTAGAAAGGTCTTCAAGTGGTCAAATAGCCATCCCACTGTCCGCATGCATCAGGTGGGACCTACTCATCCATGGCCTGTCGCTAATGGGAAAAGCAGGACTTCAAGGTTACTCTGCCTGCAGTGTTAGAAATTGGACTTCTCCCAAGAGCTTCGGGTACACAATGAGCCCGTCTCAGCATGATGAAGTTACAAGGTGGAGACTTGCATCATGGCCATGTCCAGGCTGAAGCCAAGTGCCCTTCAGCAGGCTCTAGCCTCAGAGGAAGTGTTCACACAATCATTACTCATAACACTGTCACTCCTAGACTTTGAAGCACCAGCATCATTTCTACTGGACATCAGGAAAATCACTGCGAGCTATGTAGAGTCCCAGTGAAGACCCTGTGGCCTCTCTACACTGTAAATACACACTAAGGCTCCCCTACAGTTGGAAAGCCAAGCAGGCTGCCCAAAGACCTTCTCCTCACCACCCCCTGTGTGTGTGTGTGTGTGTGTGTGTGTGTGTGTTCCCTAGATGAAATCCCTAACTCCTGTCCCTAGTGCTACTACAGATCACCAGCTGTGCCCCTCCCCTTTCCCATATCTCTATAACACCATGCCTTTCTAACCTCCCTCTCTGGAGTCCTTGCTGTATCCCAACCCCAACACCAGCACCCATTCCCTGTGAACAGCTGAGCAGGCCAGTTAGACAGGCAGCACACAGCCATCACAGTCCCTGAAGATGCAAAGAGGAAACAGAAACCAAGGAACAGAATGCTCACCCAACAAAGAAAAACCCCACAAATCTGCACCTAGACCTATAATCATCCCAAACCCAGATGCCTACACACCATGATAAGGCATATCAATAGCAGCCAGGGCAACACATCCTCACTAGAGCCCAACTACCCTACTGTAGTAGGTCCTGATATTTCAGTATAGTTGGAGCACAAGAAAAAATACCTCAAAACCAACTATATGGAGATGATAGAAGTCCTTAAGAGGAAATGAATAAATCCTAATGAAGCCTCCTAGTAATGAGGGATACATAGACTCAACTGGCCAACTCTTATTGCCAGGCAAGGCTTCCAGTGGAGGGACTGGGTTACTAAATTTAATTGAGTTGTTGGTCCCATAGAAGTTCTCAAACAACCCAGACTGATGCTAAGACAAAGGGTTGCTCTCCACAAACTGACAGTGGGTTCCCACTGCAAAGGACAATATCCACACAACTCATTGAACATGGTGAAGTCGAGCTGGTGCCCACATGGAGCCTCCACCCCTATGTTCCAGCTCTGTGATGTGGGGAGGTTTTCTATAGGCTTCTGGAAAAGAAATGTAGATACCAACCCAGCCACAAGACCTTTGACCCACCATCTGTCCTGTCTGCAATACATGCTAAGGCATTAGTGCCACAAAGCTTGCGGCAATGTTCCACGTCTAATCTGACTTAAGGCCCACTCAACACTGAGTAACCAAGAACGAGAGAACCAAACACAGCTGGTCTACAGATATTCAATTGAATCCTCATGATATTCTGCCATACTCATAGATCAGCGCTTCATTATCAGAGAGGCTTCTTCCGGCAGCAAATGAGATGCAGAGACACACAGCCGGGCATCCTGGAGAGAGAGTCTGAACTGGAGGTCACGATCAAATCCCTGCATTCAGAGCTCAAGACTCCTGTGGAAGGAGCAGAAAGATGGTAAGAGCCAGAGGCGATAAAGGATCCCAGGAGAACATGGCCCAATGGATAAGCAAGGCACATATGAGTGCGCAGAGATGGAAGCAGCATGCACGGAGCCTACACGGGTCAACACCAGCTCCTCTGACTACATATCAAAGCTATATGCTATGTCTTTATAGGACCCGACTATGAGAACAGGTGAGGCTGTGGCTTTGGCTTCCTCTTGAGACTCTGCTTCCTCCTGTTGGGTTGCTGTGTTCCATTTTGATATCAAAGGGTTTTGTTTCATCTTATTATATTTTATCTTGCCATGCTTGGCTGTTATCTCTTGGGAGCCTGTTCTTTTCTAATGAGAAACAAAGAGAGAATGGATCCGGATGAGAGGCCAGGCGGGAGGGACTGAGCAGAGCAGGGGGAGGGGGAATTGTAATTAGAATGTATTATAGGAGATAAGAAACGATTTCTAATTTTAAAAAAATAACAGAAAGAAATCTCACACAGACAAACCATTTACGGATTACTGTTACTGTTTTGACTATGAGAAAGGCTGTCACCAGAACTGTCAATGTAGCCCAGGCTGGTCTCAAACTTACAACCTTCCTGCCTCAGAGCTATGGCACATTATCTTTAAAATCTCTCTCTCTCTCTCTCTCTCTCTCTCTCTCTCTCTCTCTCTCTCTCTCTCTCCCTCTCTCCCTCTCTCCCTCCCTCCCTCCCTCCCTCCCTCTTCCTCCCTCCCTCCCTCCCTCGCTCCAGATCAGTTTCTGCTCCAGCACTATGCCTGCTGTCATGCTCCCTGACATGAGGACAATGAACTAAACCTCTGAAAGTATAAGAAATACCCCCAATTAGTTAAGAGTTGCCTCGGCCATAGTGTCTCTTCACAGCAATAGAACAGTTACTAAGACAACCGTCTGACAGAATCTCACAATGTTTCATGCAAGAGAGGCACATTGAGTGTTGTAAGTATATGCTGAAATAATGAACTATGCATATATAACATGCAACTAGCCAAAAGAAGTCAGTGTGGTTTTATTTACTATCATAGACAATAGATACTAAGGCTAAAGAAGAATTAAAGATAAATATTGCTCCTTTAGAAAGACCAACAATTTGATGAGCCAGAAAGAGACTAAATCTGTATGTATTTAATCACAGGCCCTAAATACAATAAAACAAAAACACATCCAGAGTTTGAGAAGAAAGCTGATAACCTCAAAATAAAAATAGTTTGCTTTCTGCTGTTTTCATGGTGCTGGGAAATGAGTTCAGTGTCTCCTGTAAGGGAGGTGAAATCCCTACCAATGAGCCACAAACAAAGCTCTTTTACCAATAAGATTTTTATAAAAACATAAACAGCTTATTGTGTTTTATAATTTTTAAATTAAAAAAAAAAACTCTACGCACCTAAAGATAAAAGATCTAGCTGATTTCGAATCAATGGGACTACTCATCAACTGAGGTCCAGAGAGCATCCTCTCAGCACAGTATACATATGCTGGGGATAAATAACAAAGTGATATTAACCATAGTCATAAAACTTGTAAATGTATTTATAAATATCATTTGGGTCAAAGAAGAAAACATAAGAGAAAATATTGAAATTGCAGTATATCAAAACTGAACTATAATTTACAAACTCTCTTAGCTGGAAATGAATCTCATCCCAACTGTGCATGTCAGAAAGAACAATTAAAAATTAACATTTCATTTCCCCTTAAAGAATTCCTGTTAAAGTTTATAACTGAACATTCTATTTTAGTATTATTTTATATGTAAACTATATTGCTATACATAAAAATAAAGTATGTTTTTAAAATAGAAATTAATAAAAATTAACATTCTAGTTATCTGTCTCTAAAGCTTAACATACAGTAAAATAAAATTTTTAAAAAGGAAATAGTACAATGAGAACATAGACTAATGAAATTGCAAACAAGCAACAGAACAATAGCCCACTGCATTCCTAAAAAACTAGTTGGTCTTGGAAAAACTAATGACAGAACTTACAAACCACAAGCGAGACTGTCCACCAGAGAAGAGAGCAAAATAACAAATGTCACAAAACAAGAGGCCACAATTACAAATCCTATCCAAGGAAGATGATAAAAAAATATTGCAATACAGGAAACACATCTCAGTGTTAAAGACAAACACTACCTTAGAGTAAAAGGCTGGAGGACAATTTTACAAGCAAATGGTCTCAGGAAACAAGCTGGAGTAGCCATTCTAATATCAGATAAAATTGACTTTCAACCTAAAATCATCCAAAGAGACTCAGAAGGTCACTTCTTGCTGGCCAAAGGGAAAATCCACCAGGAAGAGCTCTCAATACTGAACATCTATGCTCCAAATGCAAGGGCACCCTCCTTCGTAAAAGAAACCTTACTAAAGCTTAAAGCACACATTACACATAACACAATAATTGTGGGTGACTTCAACACCCCACTCTCCTCAATGGACCGATCAGGAAAGCAGAAACTAAACAGGGACACAGTGAAACTAATTGAAACTCTGGACCAATTGGATTTAACAGATATATATAGAACATTTCATCCTAAAGCTAAAGAATATACCTTTTTCTCAGCACCGCATGGTACCTTCTCCAAAATAGACCATATAATCGGTCACAAGACAGATGTCAACAAATACAAGAAGATCGAGCTAATCCCATGCCTCTTATCAGATCACCATGGAGTAAGAGTGGTCTTCAATAGCAACAAAAACAACAGAAAGCCCACATACACATGGAAACTGAACAATACTCTACTCAATGACACCTTGGTCAAGGAAGAAATAAAAAAAGAAATCAAAGACTTTTTAGAATTCAATGAAAATGAAGGTACAACCTACCCAAATCTATGGGACACAATGAAAGCAGTGCTAAGAGGAAAACTCATAGCTCTAAGTGCATCCAAAAAGAAACTGGAGAGAGCATATACTAGCAGCTTAATGGCACACCTTAAAGCCCTGGAAGAAAAACAAGTTAATTCACCCAGGAGGAGTAGAAGACAAGAAATCATCAAACTCAGGGCTGAAATCAATCAAATAGAAACAAAGAGAACCATACAAAGAATCAACAAGACCAGGAGCTGGTTCTTTGAGAAAATCAACAAGATAGATAAACCCTTAGCCAGACTAACCAAAGGACACAGAGACAGTATACAAATTAACAAAATTAGAAATGAAAAGGGAGACATAACAACAGAAACTGAGGAAATTCAAAAGATCATCAGATCCTACTACAAAGGTCTATACTCAAAACAACTGGAGAATCTGGAGGAAATGGACGATTTCCTAGACAGATATCAAATACCAAAATTAAATCAGCATCAAGTAGACCAGCTAAATAGTCCCATAACCCCTAAAGAAATAGAAGGGGTTATAGAAAGCCTCCCAACCAAAAAAAGTACGGGACCAGATGGTTTTAGTGCAGAATTCTACCAGACCTTCAAAGAAGACTTAACACCAATACTCTCCAAACTATTCCACAAAATAGAGACAGAAGGGACACTGCCCAAGTCATTCTTCGAAGCCACAATTACGCTAATACCTAAACCACAAAAAGATCCAACAAAGAAAGAGAACTTCAGGCCAATTTCTCTGATGAATATAGATGCAAAAATACTAAATAAAATTCTTGCTAACCGAATCCAAGAGCACATCAAAACGATCATCCACCATGATCAAGTAGGCTTCATCCCAGGGATGCAGGGATGGTTCAATATACGGAAATCCATCAATGTAATTCACTACATAAACAAACTGAAAGAAAAAAACCACATGGTCATCTCATTAGATGCTGAAAAAGCATTCGACAAAATTCAGCATCCTTTCATGCTAAAAGTCTTGGAAAGAGCAGGAATTCAAGGCCCATACCTAAACATAGTAAAAGCAATCTACAGCAAACCAGTAGCCAACATCAAAATAAATGGAGAGAAACTTGAAGCATTCCCACTAAAATCAGGGACTAGACAAGGCTGCCCTCTCTCTCCATATCTTTTCAATATAGTACTTGAAGTTCTAGCAAGAGCAATTAGACAACATAAGGAAGTCAAAGGGATACAAATTGGAAAGGAAGAAGTGAAACTATCATTATTTGCAGACGATATGATAGTTTACCTAAGCGACCCAAAAAACTCCACCAGAGAACTTCTACAGCTGATAAACAACTTCAGCAAAGTGGCAGGTTATAAAATTAACTCAAGCAAGTCAGTGGCCTTCTTGTACTCAAAGGACAAGCAGGCTGAGAAAGAAATTAGGGAAATAACACCCTTCACAATAGCCACAAACAACATAAAGTATCTTGGCGTAACTCTAACCAAACAAGCGAAAGATCTGTACAACAGGAACTTCAAGTCCTTGAAGAAAGAAATCGAAGAAGACCTCAGAAGATGGAAAAATATTTCTTGCTCCTGGATTGGCAGGATCAATATAGTAAAAATGGCCATCTTGCCAAAAGCAATATACAGATTCAATGCAATCCCCATCAAAATCCCAACTCAATTCTTCATAGATCTAGAAAGAGCAATTCTCAAATTCATCTGGAGCAACAAAAAACCCAGGATAGCTAAAACTATTCTCAACAATAAAAGGACTTCTGGGGGAATCAATATCCCTGACTTCAAGCAGTACTACAGAGCAATTGTGTTAAAAACTGCATGGTATTGGTATAGCAACAGGCAAACAGATCAATGGAACAGGATTGAAGACCCTGAAATTAACCCACAGACTTATGGTCACTTGATCTTTGATAAAGGAGCCACAACCATCCGATGGAATAAAGATAGCCTTTTCAACAAATGGTGCTGGTTCAACTGGAGGTCAACATGCAGAAGAATGCGAATTGACCCACTCTTATCTCTTTGCTCTAAGATCAACTCCAAGTGGATCAAGGACCTCCACATAAAACCAGACACACTGAAACTATTAGAAAAGAAACTTGGGAAGACCCTGGAGGACTTGGGCACAAGGGAAAAGTTCCTGAACAGAACACCAATAGCGTACGCACTAAGATCAAGAATCGACAAATGGGACCTCATAAAATTACAAAGTTTCTGCAAAGCAAAGGACACTGTCCGAAGGACAAAACGGCAACCAACAAAGTGGGAAAAGATCTTTACCAACCCCACATCCGACAGAGGGCTAATATCCAATATATACAAAGAACTCAAGAAGTTAGACCGCAAAGAACCAAATAACCCTATTAAAAAATGGGGCACAGAGCTAAACAAAGAATTTTCACCAGAAGAAATTCGGATGGCCGAGAAACACCTTAAGAGATGTTCAACATCATTAGTCATCAGGGAAATGCAAATCAAAACAACCCTGAGATTCCACCTCACACCAGTCAGAATGGCTAAGATTAAAAACTCAAGAGACAACAAGTGCTGGCAAGGATGTGGAGAAAGAGGAACACTCCTCCACTGTTGGTGGGATTGCAAAATGGTAAAACCACTCTGGAAATCAGTTTGGCGGTTCCTCAGAAAATTGGGCATGGCACTTCCAGAGGACCCTGGCATACCACTCCTGGGCATATACCCAGAGGATTCCCCTACATGCAATAAAGACACATGCTCCACTATGTTTATAGCAGCCTTGTTTATAATAGCCAGAAATTGGAAGGAGCCCAAATATCCCTCAAAGGAGGAATGGATACAGAAAATGTGGTATATTTATACAATGGAATACTACTCAGCAATTAAAAATAATGAATTCATGCAATTTGTAGGTAAATGGTTAGACCTGGAAAATATCATCCTGAGTGAGCTAACCCAATCACAAAAGAATGCACATGAAATGCAATCACTGATAAGTGGATATTAATGAGCCCAGAAGCACTAAATACTCAAGACACAAATAGCAAGTCAAATGATTCCCAAAAAGAAGAAAGGAGAGGACCCTGGGCATGTAAAGATTGCATCCAGTTTAGTAAAGAAACCGAGGGGGGAGGGGGAATGATTGGGGAATAGTTGGGGGGGAGAAGAACTATGGGAACTATGGTGGGTGGGAACTGGGAAAGGGGAAAGCCTTTGAAATGTAAACATAGAATATAGAAAATAAAAATAACTAAAAAAAAAAACAAAAAACAAAAAAAACAAAAAAAAATATTGCAAGCAAATTATGTGACTGAACATAAAACTGGGTCATAAGACTCTCGAAGAGTCAATTGATAACTTAAAATATTCTAACAAAGAAAATTCAGAATTCAAAAGTTCCTTGGTGATTCAGGAAACACTCAAATGAATCTCATGACCCTAGGCCTACACTAGTTATTGCAGTCACTGATTTGTTTGGTGGAGCTGGGACAACTTGAATAAAAGCCAGTCAGTGAACTCCCTGCTCAGAACCATGGTAATAAGCTGGATGTCATGATGTGATTTGTGGTGGGATATGAACGCTCAGTAAGATGCAACAAGATGTGTCCTTTACCTCCACTCTAACAAAAGGAGCCTCGCACACATGCAGACTGAGCAATGTACTTCAAAACACTTGACCGCTAAATAGACAAGCCAGGTGGGTGACACATGCATTTAGTCACAGCACTTGGGAAGCACAGGCAGGCAGATCTCTGTGAATTCCAGGTCAACCTGGTCTACATGGTGAGCTTCAGAACAGCTAGGGATACACAGAGTAACCCTGTCTCAATCAGTCAATCAATATCATATTAGTATTATATATATATATATATATATATATATATATATATATATATATATATACATATATATTCTTAAGCACTAAGAAGCATCACAGATGGGTAAATAGGAGACATTAGAGCTAAGAACAGCACAGAAGCTCTGGCACAATAAGATCTGGGTACTCCAAAAAGTCTAGTCAAATCTGAATGAAGTCATTTCAACATTGAAATTTTTTTATTTGCCAGAAAGATGTAATAAAGTCAGAATCAAGGATAGAATGAGCCACCTTCTCATAGAATAGTAAGTAAAGGCTACATAATAAAGAATACAATGAGCTTTCACAATTACTAAAAAGAGAAATAGCCTTGGTACAGATTTGTGATCAAGGAAAAACATTCATTCTAGGTCAGGTCCAAGGAAGAAGCCACAGGTTGGCACTGTGATAAAAAGGAGGCCATGTGAAACTGTTGCCTTGAACTTATACTGAGCTTATGAAATGAAACACTGCTTTGAACTTACTATCCACATCCTTCTGTAACTAACTCTTGTGTAACATTTCATCTATGAGGTAATTTTAGAAAGAACTTTTGTTTAGGAAGGCATAAAAGACCAGAGAGAAGAAAAAGAGTGTGGCTTTGGGGTCTCTGCCCCATCCACCAAGTGTATATATGCATATGTCTGTCTATACATATGTACATACATACGTGTGTAGGTATATGTGTATGTATATAAGTATGCATGAACATTTGCGGAATTGATGAAACAGATGGTCAAGCCCAGCCAAAGAACGTGTCTATGTATCTATATGTGTCTATGTATCTATATGTGTCTGTGTATTTATACATGTCTATGTATGTGCTTGACTTTCTTCATTTTCCTTTCTCTCTGGTTCACAAAGAGTTAAAGAACCCCAAGCCTCTCACCTGGCCAGTGAGGGGCCCTTGAGCCAGAGAGAAGAGTTCAAATAATTAACTAAGCTTTTTTTCCTTAATCTCTGGCTATTATCAGCCAAGGTTGTTACACAGATAACCCTGTCTCAAAAAAAAAAAAAAGAAAAGAAAAGAAAAGAAAAGAAAAGAAAAGAAAAGAAAAAAAGAAAAAAGAAAAGTTGTCCTTGTTTCTGGATTCATTGGTCAAAGAAAAATCTATTACATTTATGTCCTTGTGAAGACCAAATACTTGGTGCCTCAAGGCTGGAAACATAAATTGTAACCAGGTTGTCATTTGAAACTAGGAGACAAGGCATATGGGCTGTGAGCTGGCATCCACGTGAGAACACAACTTCACATTGAAATGTGTTTAGGTAAGTAGAGCACATAAATGAGCTCTGACTTCCCACTCACCAGGCAACATGTATCTAGGAGTCAGTCTTTCTAGCCACGCTATTAATCGACTGCATCCTATGCTCAAGATTTGGAAACCACTTTATGTTAGAAAGCCAGCGCTATCCTCATGTGTGTTCTGTGCCATTTCCCGGCCTCTCATACTATTCTCGACATTGCGACTTGCTTAGCAGACAGGAATTGCCGTTACCTAAATGGAGGGAAATAAACGCCTGTCCCTGAGTAGCTTACATGAATGCTGTTGTAACTGTCTAAGCAGAAAACTGCTCAGGAGAAATCACAGCCAGGACATTACTATACCAAGCAGAAGCACCCTTCCAGAGAGAGAGTGTGTCCCCCCCAAAATGGCTGTCTTTTCTACAGAACATGTCTGATCCCTTTCTCCAGAAGCCTGCCATCTACCGCGGCCTTAGTCACTGTTCCATTGCTGTGAAGGGACACCATGACCATAGCAACCCTAATAAAGACAAGCATTTAGTTGGGGCTGGCTTACGGTTCAGAGGCTTAGTCCATTAATGTCACAGCAAGAAGCATGGCGGGTACAGGCAAAAGCAGTGTGGGAGAAGGAGCCAAGAGTTCTACATCTGGACCGACGGGGTATCAGGAAAAGAGAAACTGGGCCTGGCCTGAGCTCCTGAGACCTCAAAACCCAAACCCAGTGACATACTTCTTCCAACAAGGCCACACCTACTCCAACAAGCCTATGCGGCCATTTTTAATTATTGCTATTATTATTATTATTATTATTATTTACTTTATATCCTGATTGCAGCTTCCCTTCCCCTTTTCCTCCTAGTCCCTCCCTCCCACCTCACCTCCCCAAACCCACCCCTCCTCCACCTCTTCTCAGAAAAAGGGAGGCCTCCCATGGATATCAACCTGCCTTAGCATATCAGGTTGCAGTAAGACCAGGAATCTCTTCTAATGGGGCTAGACAAGGCAGCCCAGTGAGGGGAAAGGGATCTGAAGGCAGGCAGTGTCGTCAGACACAGCCCCTGCTCCTACCTTAAAAATACCATATTAAAACTCAGTTGTGGATGCTTCTGAGATGTGGTTAAGGGCACTAACTGGTCTTCCAGAGGACCTGGGTTCCAATCCCAGCATACCACAACTGCCTGTATCTCGCACACAGACAGACTTGCAGCCATTTTCACTCAAACCACCATAACCTCTGCCCAACCAGACAGCACTTCTTCTGAAGATCCCCAACCTCCTTTTAATACCACCTCCTCTGTCCCACCTACTCCCCAGTACACTTGCCAAGGTCAGTACCGTCTCTTCTAAGCTTTTTTCCATGTTCTTGTGCCCCTTCTGCAGACCTCTCTGCTCTGTGAGTCTCAAGTGCCACCAGTCCTGTCCTGAAGCTTGTCCTGACCACCTCTTTTGGATAACAGCACACATGTGAGGCCCCTCTGCTCTGTGTGGCTACACAGCACATAAGCCTTTTGTCTCTACTGATTTCCTCTGGACTGCCTGTGTCTGGCTTGTACATGGCTTCGTGGTGCTCTTTGGGTAAGTTAACTGCAGTGTTATTAATGGTAATGACTTTTGGCAGTTAATGGTCCCTATATAGTCTGGAACATGTAATGTAACTCTGGAAGGCTCAGCCCCAGATGACCTGAGGGAGGGAAAATGAATCTCCCTGTCACCACCTACTTACCCGGGACAGAATTCTCAAGCTTTAGGCTGAGTCACACTGAGTCCTGGAAACTGGGTCTTCAGCATCCCCTGCCCCTGGGAGTCTGGACCGTCTAACCAAAGGCTAGTAATGGTCAGTAGGAATGACAGTCACATTCCGAGAGATATCTGGAGCACACGCCTGCTGTCCACAGTGCTAAGGACTTGGGGATCTCTGCCTGCGTGGGCAGCCCTGAGCAGAAGAGGAAAGACCAATGTGGTAGACAAAGGCGAGATTCCTGCCACTGTCATTATTCACAACTGATCGCCAAGGACCATCCTGGGGGGGGGGGGGCGACACATCTTTCCCACTGTACATGCTACATTCATAACCACAAACACTACTTTTAAAGTTTGACATAATTAACCAGCATGTCACCATTAGATTACATCTTTCTCCCATCCAAATCCTTCTTGAAATAATTATTTAGGTGGGGGGAAAGGGTTTTATTCTGAAGTTTTGTCAGAAGAAAACAGCTAAATGTTAAAACGAAATTCCCCTCGTGTCAGTGCCGCGGATGTACTTGGCTGGTGCAAGATTACAATGATAAAGGAGATGACAGTTGATAGAAAACACTTAGCGAATCTCTAAGATGTTAGTAAGCTCCACTGCAGGCCTGGCGCTTTGGCGCCCCCTAGGAGTCCCAGTTGGGGCAAGCGCCCATTTCTCAAACTGCATCGGAAGAATGGAAGACCTCAGTTTCTAGTGAGGAGAACCAAGCTGATTTATCTTTTCTAAGAAGCCATTCCCTCTAGGCTGTCTTCTAGCCTGATAAAGCCGGCTGTGTGTGTAACATTGTATCGAGCGGAGAGAAGGCCTGCCACAGCTAGAATCCCTTTTGATACTGAACCTTGTTCTAATTTTGGAGTCAAGGTCTCTGTGGTTATTTAAAGAACAAGTATAACCCCAGGGGAATTTTTTTCTTTCAATTTTCCAATGAAATCAGAGGCCCTGTTCTTGAGCGTTAGTCCATAGGACAAAAGAAGGAACAACTCGGACACTTTCTGGTAGATTCTGTTAAGTCTAGCCACAACCTAAGCTCTATGAGAAGAAATAATGCAAAAAACGGGGGTGCTGTGCCTTGGCCCACTACCATGTAGCCCTGGCCTTCACGTGTCTGATCTTTTTTTCCTTTGTAAAGGTCCAAATTTTTATGATTCTTATTTATAGTACAAAATGAGGGAGAACTCATTTTAACTAAAATTAAGACATATTTTTTAAAGGGGATATAAATATGTGGAACAGAGCCACAGATCCAGGGAGATGTAAAGACACGTGGGTGGGTGAATGTCAGTTTCACCAGAAGCTACATGGTAGATGGAGGGATATGGGGGGGGGGGGGAGTCGTCTTCATTTGCTTCCTGCATAAAACTGCATAGGTCTCCCCAAAGACAATCTCTCCAGCCCCTATGGTAAACAACAATTCAAGGGTATCCAAGAAAGCCTTCTTCTAAGTAGGTCTCTCAAGTTCCCACCGCTCATCCACGAATTGTTTTAAAAATAAATAAAGAAGCCGCGCAAGATCGTCAGTTCAATCCTGGACCACGAGCGTCCTCTGTTGGCCACTTACAGGAGGAGCATGCAGACTGAAGAGACCAGTACGAGAGAACTCAATAGTGCTCTTGCGCTTGGATTTCAACTCTTTGAGGCGTTCAGAATGAGCGGATTAGCAAGAACTCCAGTCTGCACTGGAGCACAACAGAAGAAGTTGGTACAGGGGTCCGACGGCGACTAAACATGGATGTGAACAGTGTCCTTTTAAGGGCTGCTTGGCTGTTAGTCCTCCTTCAGTAGCATCCTCTTCGTTGTCTCAGAAGTTACTTTAACGCAGGGGTATGCGCTAACTAGGAGGATTCCCCCAAACAAGAACAAATGAAACTTCTCAATTTTAAAAAGAAAAAGGAGGTGTAGGGGAATGCCCTCACTGCCCATTCTGCTAACTGGGAAAATGCCACGAAGTATTTTAGTATTTGAGTCCCGAACGATTAGAAAAGCAAATCCTTTGAACCCTGAATTTGACAACCATGCGGTGTGGTGCGAGACTCTGGGAGCTCAAGTGGCCTGTGGTACAGATTTAAACCTCAAGCGCCAGGGTTCTCCAGACCCCAATGTGCTGTGCGCGTTCTCGCTGGGGAAATGCCTACTGCAGCATACCCTGCACAAGGAATTCCATTGCAGAAACTTTGCAAAGTACACAGGAGTCGAATGGGTCCGCGCCAGCTTCCCAGACATAAAGCAGCCCTGGAAAGGCCAGCTTAGCCAGGCATCCAGGGGGTGGGACTGTAGGGTTCAGGACTACAAGTTAGCTAGGAGTCATTGGGGGAAGAGAGGACGAAAGCCCCTAGAGTGGCTGGGACACCAGAGACAGCAAGGTGGCCCCGGAGCGCCCGCGGTTCCCGGTGGCCCTGGAACAGGGCGTGCGCACAGGGAGCAGGTGCCCAGTGAAGACGCGCGCAGCGCGCCCCCGTCTTCGATCCCGCTCCGCCGGGAGGCGCGGGCCCCGGAGCCGAGCCTGCGCCGGCCCACCCCCCACCCGCGCCGTTCCGGGGCGTGTCCTCCGCCACCCCGAGTTCTATATATCGGCCTGCGCGCCCGGGCTGCCCAGATGCGAGCTTAGAGCTGCGACTGAGCGCTGAGGACCTGCTTGCTCGCTGCTCCCATCCCGCCGCCTCATCCCGCGTGCTCCACTCCGCTCCCCTCCACCGAGCCGTCCACCCGGCACCATGCATCCCGCGCGCCCCGCGCGCCCCGCGCTCTGGGCGGCTGCGCTCACCGCCCTCACTCTGCTCCGCGGACCGCCCGTGGCGCGGGCCGGCGCGGGCGCGGTGGGCGCGGGCCCCGTGGTGCGCTGCGAACCGTGCGACGCGCGTGCGCTGGCCCAGTGCGCGCCTCCGCCCACCGCGCCCGCGTGCACGGAGCTGGTGCGAGAGCCCGGCTGCGGATGCTGCCTGACTTGCGCGCTGCGCGAAGGCGACGCGTGCGGCGTCTACACCGAGCGCTGTGGCTCCGGCCTCCGCTGCCAGCCACGGCCCTCGGAGCAGTACCCGCTGAAGGCGCTGCTCAATGGCCGCGGGTTCTGCGCCAACGCCAGCGCCGCAGGCAGCCTGAGCGCCTACCTCCCCTCCCAACCTGCTCCAGGTAAGCTTTTCCCTGCCCCGTGCGCCACGCGCACTCCCCGGGACCCAGAGAGGGTGGCAGGGAGTCTATCTTCAGAGGTTTGGCATGGCTCATCTTGAAGGCGTTAGTTGGGAAATGGACCCTGGGAGGCGGAGAGGACATCGAAGCCATTGTTCCTCTTGCTTGGTTCTTGTAAGTTGCAAAATGCTCTCCGAGAAAAATAGGTAGAATTCCGCAGCAGGACGAGTGGATGGCAAGCGAGACTGCCAGTAGACAGATCCCAGTCACTGGAGCATCTCCTCGCTGAGCGGGGATACCTAAGTTTAGGACTGTGTAGCCCAGCTGTGGACATGGGTTTTCATTCCTCACAAATTGGGAAGAGGTGCGTCTATCCCGGGGAAGCTTGAGTGTGGGAATCCCGGGTCAGACCCGAACCATGAAGGTGTTTGTAGGCAGGCACGCTGTTGGAACCAGTACCTGTCTTGAAACATACTATCGTTTGCACGGGCTCATGAGTGAAGCAGTATTGTGTCCCAGTTTATCCAAAACCTAACGAGATGAAATCAGAGGACTTGTGTCTTTGATACTATGAAACCTAAAGTTCCAAAAGTAAGACCTGCTCAACATCACCAGGAGCTGCAATCGGGTTTGAGCCCCGTTTGGCCGTATAGACACCATCCTATGCTCTGCAGCGCCTTCGGGACTCAGAGATTGCATGTGGTGTAGAGGATGCAGACCCAGGCCGGTTCCCTGCCAAAGCAGAGATAGAAATGAGAAATGTGATCCGGGAATGTTACTCTTTCTAATCCGACCTAGGTGCAGCAGCAGCAACAGCAGCAGCAGCAGCAGCAGCAGCGACAGCAACGGGGGCAGCGCCAGTGAGAAAATTGCAAACGTTTAACAGTTACCCCTCCTGGTGCAAGCCCTGCCAACCAGGCGGTTACTCTAAGGGCATCCGTTGTTCCTTTAGGGAGGGAGGGGGAAGGAGGAGGAAGAGCAGGAGGAGGAGGAGGAGGAGGAGGAGGAGGAGGAGGAGGAGGAGGAGGAGGAGGAGGAGGATTTAAGTGGATTTGGCAGCTGTTGCTCTAAATACCCAGCATTCTTAGCCAGTCTCAGTTATGTGAGTCAAGTTCTTGCCCAGATCATCTGAAGGGTAGAATTCTCAGGTTTGCCCACACCAGGTTGTCAGAAGAGCAGATCCAGTCCCCAGGACCAGGGCTAGCTGGGTAGACAGTCCCTTTGTGATTTCTGTAGCTGCTGACCTACACTCCCGGGTACGGGCAAGTCCTGGTATGTTCATCCCCCCCCCCCCCAGAAGCATGGGATTCCTGGCAAAGCCAGACTCCAGTTGTTTCGCTGACTCAGACAAAGGCAAAATCGTGCCATTTGCCTGTCTGTCTTTGATTTCTAGTGCGTCCTGTGGTACACCAAAAGCAATCTTAAGAAATGCCAACACTGCCACTGTAAGTTCAGCCTCAGTGACCTCTATTAGTAAGCACCATTGAACACTGTAGGAAAAAAAAAATGATGCGAGTTTTAATTATAAAAGAGTTTAGTGGCTTCAATATGCATTGGAGGAAAAAAGTTATAGTTCCGTGACACAATTCACAATCCCCTGTTTAAAGTTGAACCATCATAATTCTCTCCTTGTCAGTGTTCTACGGAGAACAAAAGGGGGGGGGGAAGGAAGCTTAAGAAATTACTTCAGCTTCTTGGAAG
Organism: Apodemus agrarius; assembly: GCA_964023405.1. Taxonomy (NCBI): domain Eukaryota; kingdom Metazoa; phylum Chordata; class Mammalia; order Rodentia; family Muridae; genus Apodemus; species Apodemus agrarius. The sequence continues at coordinate 79,428,040 of OZ030016.1, read as the reverse complement.
ATAAATACAAATACGATCACTTGCATATTAGCATTTCCTTTGTCCCTGTACTTTCAAAAATATCCCACGAAGATTAAAGCAAATTAAAACCAAGTCTACCAATTTAATTGTGACCTCCTCTGCTAGGTGCTAGTCTAGACCCTAGGCATTTGTGCTTGAGAAGGCACGGAATTCATTAAGGGTTTGCAGCTACCCAGTAGGTGAGAAACTGAGGTTCCTGGGCAGGAGGGCCTTCTGGGATCCTGCAGGTCAGTTCCTCTAAGAGACGAGAATCTGCAACCCTCTGACAGTCCCTGGAGAGTGAAACGTTTGTTCTTCCTGGCCTAGAGCCAGAGGCCCATACCTTCCTCAGGGGCAGGATGCCTCCGCCTGTCATTTCCTGAGAGGTGAAATGAAAGAGAGAGGCCAGCCGGGGCCCTGCACTCTGCACCCAGACAGAATAAATTCAGAGCCAGATGCCAACTAGAGCTCCATGCTAGGAAAGCTATTGAGGCGCTTTTCTCAGGAGGGAAGGAATTCTGTGGCCATGACCTGAAGTTTGAACCTAAAGCTTAAAAGTTCAGAGTTGGGAGTTGGGGGCCAACTGTCTGGCCTTGGATCCCCCTGGGGGGCGGGAATCTTACTGCAAATGGAGTGGCAAATCTGGCTTCCTGCTCAGCCACATGCTTAGACCCAATTGATCTATTAACCTTCTGCAGTGGTATCAGTTAGGACCGGCTCCCTTAGCATCTCGGATTATGAAAGCCAGAAGACTTGTCTTCCTGCCTCCCCTCCCCCTCCCCTACCCCTCCCCCTCTTCTAGGTAATGAATGCACTTTGGCACCTAGAGGCCTAGGCTGTGGGCAATATTATGGTGCTATCTCTATTCTGTGTGCTCTGCTGCTGAAGGGGGCGGAGAAAGTGCACCCGAGAAGATGCCCCTCCCACCCAAAACACAGACCCCACATGGACCTTGAAGTTAGAAGATGTACAAGCACCTCAGAAATAAACCTCTCTAACATGCCTGCTTCTGGGTCCCAGACGTGAGATATTTAACATGAAACCAGAGCAGGTAGATGACAGAATCCTCAGGACAGTGTGCTGCTGGCAATGGGTGGAGGATGAAATCTACTTTGCCCATGTTGTCCCCACCCCTGTCCACACCCTGCCCCCAACAACTGTGCCTGGGGCTGAACTCCCGTTTGGAGTCAGTTGGTCTCTGGTCAGCTTCACAGTAGCATTCCACGGGGCTTGACTGCCCCCTGCCGGTAGCGGGTGGAGCCTGAGGCTTTCTCATCTGTATCAGCTGTGTGGAAGCACAGAGTGCCTTTCAGATAGATGGCTTCCTAATGTAGCGCAGTCGCAGTGCAACAGGCGCTGTTCAAGAATGCTTTTCCAATTGTCTTTTTCTTATCGTACTAAGAATTGTTGAATGACGTTGCCTTTTAGGTGTGACCTGCTTCTGAAAAGATTATCATTCCACTGTCAGTAATCATCCTTTCTTTAACCCCATGCTCTTTCCCAGGAAACGCCAGTGAGTCCGAGGAGGAGCACAATGCTGGGAGTGTGGAGAGCCAGGTTGTCCCCAGCACACACCGAGTGACTGATGCCAAGTTCCATTCACTCCATGCCAAGATGGATGTCATCAAAAAGGGCCATGCTAGGGACAGCCAGCGCTACAAAGTCGACTATGAGTCTCAGAGCACCGACACGCAGAACTTCTCCTCCGAGTCCAAGCGGGAGACAGAATACGTGAGAACTTTTCCTCTTGTTGGGGGGGGGGGGCGAGGGGAGAAGGAAACACCCCAAGAGAGTCTTCATGCCACAAGTGCCAGGGCTCCTGGTTCATTGGTGGGCACCTTCTCCCGTCCAAGCCCCACTTTCTCTTCAGAGTCTCTTGGGAAGTTCAAGCTGAATTACACTAGTAAAAAGTGTGGCAGGGCCCTGAAGATGGAGGCGTGGACTTCCCCCAAGCTGGCTTTATTGTTCCAAAGCCTCCTGGCCTATTCTTAGGCCACTTTCTAGATCCTCTGTCTGCTCTGGAGAGAGCAAAAGACTCAGGGGGGTGATGGTCATTCTCCTGGGCCCTTATGTGAGAAGAACCCAGCAGGCACATCACGCCATCCTGTGGCCATTGCGAGATTGTCAAAACAGTAATTGTGTCCCCAGGGTCCCTGCCGCAGAGAAATGGAGGACACACTGAATCATCTGAAGTTCCTCAATGTGCTGAGCCCCAGAGGGGTTCACATCCCAAACTGTGACAAGAAGGGCTTCTATAAGAAGAAGCAGGTGAGTGGGGCACGGGATGTTGTCTTCCGCTGTCGCTGTTGGCGTGGTGGCTAATCCCGGTTACCTCCAGGAGCCTCACCCAGCCTGGCTCTCTGCTGACGGTGTCTCCTCTTCTGATGCGTGTATGTGTCACTCGGTGGCTTTCTAATTGGGCACTTCACAACATGAAGAACGCAGTGCTCACCCCCAGCATGCCCACGTTCTGGCGTCGGGAGCCTATACACTGATTAGATTCATTCTGCACACTTCCTCTAAAGAGAGACTACAGATGAGGTTGGGTGCAAGGTCTGAGAGGTCCAGCCTGACCCAGCACAAAGCAAGGAAACTCATCCAACCCTCCCACTTCCCCAGAGAGGTTCCAGCACACACAGGTATGTGTGGGTGGACACTCCCACCTACACATGGGTGACTCTGCAGGGGCCATGGCCATCATAATTTTGCCCCAGTCCACTAGAACAATACTGAGAAGTCACTTTGGGTCCTGGCTACCAGTTTACCCTCAGTGTCTGTTAGGGTTTCTGTTGCTGTGAAAAAAAAAAATACTATGCGCAAAAGCAGCTCCATATCACAGTCTACCACTGAAGAAAGTCAGGGCAGGGACTCAAGGCAGGAACGGTAGCCGCGGAGGAGTACTGCTTACTGGTTTGCTCCCCGTGGGTTGCTCAGTCTGCTTCTGTATAGCACCGGGACCACCTGCCAAGGGGTAGCCTTCTCCATAGCAATTGTCAATCAAGAAATCATAGGCTTGTCAGGCTGCTGGGAACATTTTCTCTTCTCTAATGACGCTAGCTCCTGTAAGTTGACACAAAACTAGAGCCAGCGCACATGATATTCACGTCTTGGTCTTGTCTCTCTCCCTCAGTGCCGCCCTTCCAAAGGCAGAAAGCGGGGCTTCTGCTGGTGTGTGGACAAGTACGGGCAGCCCTTGCCAGGCTATGACACCAAGGGGAAAGATGACGTGCACTGCCTCGGCGTGCAGAGCCAGTAGATGCCGCTGTACCACGTAAGCCAAAGGTCCAGGCCCCGGGTCAACTCCTTCTGAAAGTGGCTGAGGCTAAGGGGAATTGCTAGGAGCAGCTATGGCCACCAGGTACCCAGCCCTCATCCTGGGCTTGCAGGGCCAGGAGCTGCAGCCAGTCCCACAGAGGGGAAGGTAAAGGGGATTGTTCAGGAAGAAGAGCGTCCTTCACCTAACCACACCCTCAAGGACAGACACCAGAGTCAGGGTGGATCCAAAAGCTCTCAGCTCTGTTCTAAAGGACTTCAACTATGCCCTGTTTCATAGGCAAGCAGGCACTGGAAGGTTTTTAGATAAAACTATCCACAATAGTCCGGGGGTTGGGGCACACTGGTTCCATTCAAGAGAACCTAGCGTATTTGGTTTCTGAATTAGAGATGTCCCTAGTTTTGTTGTTAAAACATTTTTTTTCTTTTAAAATAAGAATATTGTTTAGTTTGTGGTTAGTATGATTTTTTTAAAGGGAATATTTAAATCTAATAAATCTAATGTAACACTGATATTCTAAACCGCCATTTTGGAGAATATTTTGCATTCTTTTTTTTTTTTTCATGCAGTAAATGAAGGAATTATGGGGAAGAATAAGTATGCATTGCTTTCTCAAGGCAATTTTCATAGGCAGAAAAAGATTTCATTTATAGTTAGAATATTTCCTCATAAAAGTTGGAAAAACAACTCTAATTATGGATAACACTTCTCACAATGAAAGTATCCTATGGTGTTCTTTGGGCTGTTGAGAAAGAGTGGATGGAGACCCGTCCCCTTTGGCAATGCCGCACTGAGCGTGTAGGGGCGGAGTCCCTTGGATTTTAGAGGTCATTATTTCAATGTATGTCTAACTCTTTTTCTTTTTTTCTTCTTTTAGTTAACGTGGAGCTCAAATACGCCTTATTTTGCACAAAAGACTGCCAACAACATGATCAGCAGCTGGCTACAGCCTTGATTTATATTTCTTTTTTCTTTTCTTTCTTTCTTTTTTTTTTTTTTTTTTTTTGGTGAACTGAGTCAAAACAAACAAATTCACACACCCACACACACAGAGAAAAGAAAACCAAAGTTTAGACAGATTTCTGAAATGCCTCTGGTCATTTAAATAGTGAACGTGGTCATCTTCCTTCTTTCCAGTAGTCAGCAAAGAGCAGTTTGAACTTTCCTGTTGCTTCCTATGAAAACCACTCGTGTGGTCCAGGCCACGGATGCCATCTCCCCCCAACTCACCCACCCAGCACGGCTGCCACGCTGCTGGCCCTCTGCCTTTTTGATCTCACACGTTCTGTGGCTGATATAGACAAACCCTCTTTCCATCGCTTGTAAATAAGCACAGGCCCTATGGAGAATGGGGAAACCCCTCACCCGGTGACCTGGACATCTGGAGGCACTCCCCTGAGGCTCATGGTCCTTATGGTGCCATCTCTGATTAAGGGCCTGGCCCTGTATCTGCAAGTGGCCTGATCTACTTGGGAACTGTGGGAGAGAATGTGTGTGGCCTCTCTTACTAAAAATGACTAAGAATGTTCTAGGGCACTCTGAGAGCCCATAAAGACAAGGACAAGGACCTTCCCTTGTCAGGCAACGTCCTGATGACTTGGCCCAGCAGAAGGCCCCAAGTGGGAGGCACAGTAACAGACTCCACGTTCAGAGATGTCACAAATAATGGTGCACTTCGTCCTTCGGATGACTTCAAAAAACAGTGTTTTCTGGTCCAACCTCTGGAAATAAAGTTTGTTGTGGGGTGGGGCTGAGGGGAGGCAGCTTTTCAAAAACAGATTTATTTTCATCTTCCTATCTAAACAGGAAAGAGGAATGGCTTCTTGGAGAGCCTGGTAAGAAAACGTAGAGAATCCCCTGTTTGTTGATCTTGGGGTCCTTTTCAAACTTTCTTTATAATTCATGCATATATGCAGTCAAAAATACGTCCTTAATTGTTAACATTGTATACAACATAGCCCAAATATAATAGAATCTATAGTAGATAATCCTAGATAAAATGTTAGAGACGCTAGGTAATGGAACCACAGACACGCCCGAGGAAAGGAGCCTGTGTCTAGAGGCTGGGCTGCTCTCCCCAACGCCAAGGCCGAGAGGTCTGGCAACACAGGGTGCGAAGAGACTGTCTGCACCCCACGGGGTGGACTTGTGATGTACAGAGCTTTCCTTGAGAGCACACAGGAATCTCAAGACATTCTGCCTATCAGCTTTCCTTTATTTTTTTAATTAAGTTTTTGGGGGAAAATGTATTTTTGAAAAGTTTGTCTTGCGATGTATTTATAAATAGTAAATAAAGTTTTTATCATTTAAAAAAAAAGCCCTCTTGTCTGTTTCTGGGTCTTGAGTCACTAAAGAAGATTATTCAGGGAGGACAAAATACTCTAGACATAGAAAAATATCATGACCATGAATAGATATCATAGCTGATTCCATCTCTAACAAAAGAAGCGCAGCGGTACAATTGTCGTGGCCTCTGTTGGCATCCATGTGACATCAGGCCACATGCAGAGGAATATCCAGGTCCGGTAGGTTCTGTTGGCAGCCATTGTGGTCTAAAGCAGGCCAGCCGGTTGTTTCCATGTCACACTGGTCCTTGCTTTCCCAGTCGGGCCCCTGGTTTTCAGAGCAGCTTCCCCATGCAGAAGATGAGAATGAGATGGCTGGCCTTTCCGCCACCGGTGTTAGGAGAAGGGGCGTGGGCTGAGTCCAGAAAAAGGGGAGAGCCCCAAAGGATGCTGGGAGTGCTTCAGTTACTATGGCTTTAGAGTAACTGAATAATAGTTCAAAATAGTTCAAGTATGTCCTAGGACCATGACCTCAAAGCCTGTTAGAGCTGTGTCATCCAACAGACATCTGATTGTCATTTGGTTGTGTGGGTATTTGGAGATCTGGGGGTATGCAGTGTGGCCACAGGTAGGAGTCTATGAAAGTCAGATTACCTGAGATTTAGCTCACCTTCATGTCTGTTGCATGTGCCAGTCCCAGACTGCATGATTGGAAAAGATACACTCACCAGGTGGCCTGATCAATACGCTGGTCCCCTGAGCTAACGCCTGAGACTTTCGCAGTCAGGCCAGTCAGTGCCTCTGATTGCTATATTACAATTGTATATTGCAGGATTGAAAACGATAGTGTGTTCATGCAGGGACCGTAGAAAGCTGTTACCAGGGAAACCTGAGAAGCGCTCTTTTTTTTTTTTTTTTTTTTTTTCTTTCTGTTTTTGCTATCCAATACTCTGTTTCAGAGACAAATCCACCTGGCCAGTCCTGCAGACACAGGGAACTTCAGTGTTCCTGGATAGGCCTGGGCAAAACCTGTTTGAGCCATCAATGATGCCACACAGACCTGCAAAGTCTTGAATAAGCCTCCTGCTCACTAGCTAAGACCCACCCCGTTTGGCTCAAAAGGCTACCAACCCTTCTCTGTTAATCGATCTGTGAGCTATTTCTCCCGCCAACTTCTTATTGTCTAACCAAGAAATAAATAAAAAATAAAGTAAAATACTCCTTCAACGCTCAACTGGCAATCAGGGTTTTTTTAGTTTTGGGGGTTTTTTTGTTTTGTTTTGTTTTGTTTTGTTTTTGGGTTTGGGTTTGGGTTTGGATTTGGGTTTGGGTTTGGGTTTGCTTTGGTTTGGTTGTTGTTATTTTGGTTTGGTTTGGTTTGGTTTGGTTTGGTTTGGTTTGGTTTGGTTTGGTTTGGTTTGGTTTGGTTTGGTTTTTGGTGCCACAATGCCAAGAGAGAAAGGAATTCAGTTTGGGTTAAATATTGTTAACCACTAGTGTGGCCATCAACGTCTTGAAAGATGCAGGAGTGCTGGCACCCACCACTGCCTTCCTTCTCCCAGCATGCATCTGTCACCTCTGACAGAGGACAAGAAGACTCGGGCCTATTACAAACAGCACGTTTACTTCCTGTCTCCACAACACTATGCTCTGATCTAGAGATATTGGTTCCAATGACTCTACCAGGGGACCTAATGGTGAATTCACTAAACGGGAGGTAGGACTGCCACGTGACCATTTTGAGGTCCTTGTGTCTGAGTCACCAAACCCAGCAGAGAGTCCCTGGTGGGTAACAGAGACCTATCCAACTACCATGAGGAAAAGAGACGGTTGCTAAACATCGTGGGTGGGGAAGCTTGGGTCTGGAGCGCTGGACCCTGTGAAGTGCTTTCTTAGTTACAATGCTTAGGACCCCCCCCCCAAGATCAATAGGCCTGCAGGTCAGGCTGTACCCTCCTCTTAAATACCCCTCATTGTGAGAAAGAATGGCTTTCAGGTGGTGTTTTGCCATGACTGGTTCCATTTTAGAGAACTGAGTCAGGATAGAAATGCTGAGGCAAAGTACTCTCCATCCTGGTTTGTGCAAGTTTACGACCGCCAGCTCCAGCAGGAATCGCCGGTTACAGAGCTGCGATTGTTTCAAGGCTGATCAGGACCGCTTATGGAGTACACGAGGGTGTGGGGGAGCTAGGGAGACGGCTCAGTGGGTGAAGGAAGCGTCTGCTGTCTGGGCATGAGCACTGAGTTCTGAACACAGTACCCCACTAAGAACCAGGTATGGTCATGCACATGCAGGCAGGATGTGTGGGGCAGGGGCAGAGACAGGAGGATTGCTGACAGAGGTGTAGTGTCTTTATATGATAGCATTTGAATGGTTTTAACTTCAGACTGTTTAAGCTGTACGACCCCCAGGCAAGAGTGGACATCGCTCAAAGCTCCGCCTCCTCTTCCAGAAAAAAGGTTTTTGGTTGAAATCGTTGCTTCGTGCTGTGAATTATGACTTTATTGTTGACTTTATTTGGAGATTAAAGATATTTTGATGTGATGAGCTGGGTGGCCAGTTATGGACCGTGAGGTGCCCAGAGATTCAATCAAATACAATTCTGAATGTATCTGTGAGGGTGCATAACTTCTCCCTAACTTGGTTGCATTTGAGAGTTCCTAGGGCCTAGACCATTGGCCTTGTCATAGATAGATGAGTACTTCGCTTTAATGAGGCGTCTGATCACTGACTTCTACAGAGGAGAGCGGCCATAGACTGGGGTTTAGATAAGGAGTTAGCAGCTCCTGGGGAGTGCCAGGGTGCAGGTACACCACTGACCAGGATGTTCTGTACAGACAACAGAAGAAGCTATGGCATCTGCAGAAGTAGCCCACAGGGAGGGGAGGCTTCAGCCTCCCTGTCAGACATCAGTAGGCAGGGCTGCACGCAGCCTGAGTGGGATACTTGAGGATGGACCAAATGCTATGGAAAGACAGGATAAGAGGCCAGGAACCGTCAGATAAGTGGCAGGGGGTGGGGTGGGGGGGAGGGGGAACGAAGTATCCGGGATGAAAAGCCTCTTGGGTCAGTTTTGAGAAACAGGCAGTGTAGGGAGAGGAGGCCAGGGCTGGTCTGGAAACTAGAGAGAAGGAGCGTGCGCTGCTAACCCACTGGGGCAGAGCTGGATGGTGACTCAGAGCAGGAGAGAAGGCTCGAGAACAAAAGCAGTCCAACCTGGGCACTTGGGAGTCTGAAGCAGGGGAATTGCTGTGACTTTCTAGATCAGCCTGGGCTACAGAGTATGACCCTGTCTCAAAAGCGAAACAATCCGGTGACTGCTCCGCCGAGTGTGTACTTCAGCTAGAGGAAACCTGGGCCTGTTAAACTGAGGAGTGCTAAGGAGAGGAGAGGCTGAGGGCCCTGGGAAGAAAGGGAGGTGAGCCAGGAGGCAGGGGGATCTCTAGTCTGGCCCAGGCAGAGGCCTGATAGTGCTTGGAAACCGGGCCATGAAGTCACAGAGTGTCAGAGCAGGATGTTCTGTAAACAAACAAGCACCATTGATTGCACCATCTGTCCCCAAAGCCCAGACCAGGAGTCAGGTGAGGGGGAGAGACAAACGGACTGAGGGAACAAAGACGAAGCTGGAATTCCATACATAGTATTATTTCCAGGTAGAATATTTATTCCAGATGTGTGTTTAACAACGTATCAGATGCAGCTCTCCACGTTTAGCTCCGGTTACACAATCAGCATCGGAACTTTCCCAGCAAATGTACATCAGACCCAGATCTGTGGGATACGATGAGGAACTCTCCCGGAGCGCGGCCTAGCTTCCCTCTCCTAAGCCACTGAGAGCTCTCTACCTCAGACAGACTTGCTCTAGGCAGTATCTCTCGGCCCTTTCAAAGCAGAACTTTGGGAGGGCTGAAATATAGTATTTACATGTACAGAGATGAGAAGAGCTTCATGATATATAAATTAATATAGCACAAGAACTGTGTAGAAAAAATAAACTTACAGTGAATAAATATAAATCTGCTTCATCCATCAAGCAGTATGTGGAGTATAAAAACTAGTTCCTGGATATATACATATACACATATATAAAATGGCGTGCTCCAGACTATAAATATACTATATACTTAAATATTTTGTGTGAACATGAAGAAAGAAAATAGCTCCTTTCAGTTATGTGCATTAAAATACTGGTGGCAGTTGGGGTCCCCTCTGGTCTCCAGAGACCCAGGGATTTTCTTTCCGCTCCAGGGGTAGACACACCAGCAGATCCCAGCTTCTCCATCCAGGGATGTCTCGCACTGCAAAGACAGGACCAAGGTCAAGAGCAGCAGGAGGCAAGAGCTCTGCCCGCCCTGCCCCTAGTGAGGCCAAGCCCTGCACAGCTTCCCACTGGCCAGGACTCAGCAATGCTGATGCCCTTCTGGTTGTCACAATGAAACGGAGACACTGGCTACACAGCACATGTGATAATGACTTCATCTATCTCCTTAGTGGTATAGTGTTTTGACAATTATCTGCCTCATGGCCCTGCTGGCAAAGAATCCAGCAATAGGTCTCACTGAAAAACCACCTCTATCACATAGCTAGGCCTGGCCCTCAGTTTCTCCTCAGTGAAACCCCAGAATTTGCACTTCCCTGAGTCCTAAAGTATCATCGAAATTAAACCTTGACTTCTTTGGTCTCATTTGCTACTAGACATAGCACAAAGCACAATGGTGTATTTTACTACAGAGTTTGTTTTTATTTGCGGGATGAGAGAAAGCAAGACATCTGTCTCCTACACTGACTGTGTTCCTTTCCTTTAGTTGCAAGGAACTGAAACCTGAATGTCAGCATATGGAGCACACATCTCTGCTCATCTGAGTGAAGGTAACTGGTGCCTGCTCCTCCCTACTGGCTGAAGTGCTCCTCATCCATCACACTAATGCTTGGTCCTCCCTACTGGCTGAAGTGCTCCTCGTCCATCACACTAATACTTGGTCCTCCCTACTGGCCGAAGCACTCCTCATCCATCACACTAATGCTTGGTCCTCCCTACTGGCCGAAGCACTCCTCGGCCATCACACTAATGCTTGGTCCTCCCTACTGGCCGAAGCACTCCTCGGCCATCACACTAATGCTTGGTCCTCCCTACTGGCCGAAGCGCTCCTCATCCATCACACTACCTCTTTCTCAGGACTAGATTCTCCCGACTGCTGCAGGGCTGGATCTCACTTAAGAAAGCGACTGTGATATGTATTGGGGGCCTATGAATCATCGGACTTTTACAAAACCATGACGTTTTACAAGGATCTGGATGAGCAGAGCTTAGCCCATGAAAATGCACCGGGCGAATCTGCCTACCTGTTTGCTGTGATAAAATCCATTCTTGTTGCAGTTCGGCAGATAGAACTTGTAGATTTCGTCTCCGGCTTTCTGTTGAGCTGCAGCTAATCTCTCCAGCACTTTATAGAGTTCTCGCTGGCAGGGCTCCTAAAGGGATAAGTTTGTATCAGCATGAGTACAAGAGTCAGAAATTTATCATTTTAGAGAATGACTGAGACAGAGCAGGAGCCCCCTACCACCACCACCTAGCCGTGGTATTCAAGGGCTGTGGGTCACATAACAGGCCCTCTCCAGGCCTTGTTTCCCATCTGTGTGCAGGACAGGTTGGTCTCAGGCTCGGGCCGTGCGGATAAAGGACGGGACACCACTCTCACCCTCCCTCAGTGGCTTAAAGGCATCATGGCAAGAGCCTGGCCAATGGTGTAAAATGCTTCCTGATCCTGCTAACTGCTGAATCATTTGAGCACCTGAACTCTAGGAGAAAAGACTCAGTATCTGTATGTGGAATTTAGCATCAGAAATACCTAGATTTTCAAACAGCTGCCCTTGAATTTGACATATTTCATATTGATTGTGGAGCAAGGCATTCATTTGGATAGTTTCCAGAGGAAATTCTAAAGTGCCCCTAACAAGGTTTATTCTTTCAAGTCAATGCCTCTGCGGTACTTTCTCTCCACCGTTGGTTCTCTGTCGCCCCCAAGTGGCCAAATTGAAAAACAGCCAGTAAACTAGAGAAGTTCTTGCTGCACCTTTGAAGGCTGGCACAATTGTGGAGCTGAATGATGGTAACAACTGTTGAGCGTACGAAGAAACCTAGACTAAAAATAATGGCCTATTTTGTGCCCTGTGTATTTTTGCCATATTTTTAAGGAGGCAAAAATACATCAGGGATGGGGGTAGTTCTATCCCTGTGCCCAGCCTCATGCTCAGTGCCCTTTAGAAACTGTCTAGACTAACCTCTTCACTTAGAGATAGATCACCGTGGAGGTCTGAGGGCAGGCTCTCACCTTCCATTTCTTGAGGTCGGCGATCTCCCGGGCCCGCATGCTGCTGTAGGTGCTAATGGCGTTCCACAGGATGGGCTGGTCCTCACGGGATGGGGCCATCAGGTGGAAGCTGTCCAGCAGCTGCTCCTCCGTCATCTCTGGGCTCTCGGTGAGCGCATCCTCAGAGGCCACCGCAGCCTTTGCCTCTGAAAAGCAAACCCCACAGATGCATGAGCCCCCTCGGAGGTGCCAGTCCTCGGCCCACTCACTTCCGGCCCTTACAACCAATCAATAATGGCCAGGTGAAATCGGGTGTTTTTCACCAATGGCTCTTTGGAAACAATTATGACCGAATAGCCATGGTAACTTTTCTGGGAAGACGGTATATTCCGGGGCGAGACAAGGGAGCCCCGTGGCAGAGAGAGTGGGGCAGGACATAACCCTGAAGACGCCAAGGAGTAAGGTCAAGACTTGAGCCCCTCAGCTCTCCTCTCCGCCCCACAAAAAGAATCTAGTTAAGACCCCAGTGACAGGTATAATTCAGTTGAAGCAAGGTCTAGAATGTAGCCTTCCCCACCTCCTCTTTGCTGGAAGTCAAAAATGCATCAGGGATGGGGGTAGTTATACGCCCGTGCCCAGCCCCACACTCGGGGCCCTTTAAAACTGTCTAGACTGGCCTCTTCACTTCGAGACAAATAAAGCACAGGCTCTCGGCTTTCACTTTCCGACACACTAAGTCACCCCTTATTCAGCCCCTCTCGGAGGAGGACGCTATCAGAGACCAGCGGAGAAGGCCCACCCCCACTCAGGGGGAAAGCCCGTTGTTAAGGACCATTGGGACAGCTCTAATTTCATTTACTCAAAACTGTCCGATGCCTGCAGCAGAATATGGAAGCACGCGGCTCCTCCACACCCACACAGGATGTGCATGCAGCCCAGATGGGGAGATAGGGGGCCGGAGCAGAGGAAGAGGCATTTCCCAAGCTTCCTACTACAAACAAACCAGGGCTTAAATTCAGGAAAGAGCCTGATTGTCAGACTCCTAGCAGGCAACATACACATCAAACACTGTTTGTCTATAGCAATGAATGGAAGTGAAGGTTTGGGCTTAAATTTTCACATTATGTTCTGTAAACATCTGGGGAGCACATACTGCGTGGCAGGATATATGCTACAAAGGGCATTGCAAACCTCCCGGGGGCAGCGGGAGGGCTCCCAACCTAAACCTTCCCGGACCCTCCAGCCATTAGAACTGCCAAGGGCAGGACCCACGGAAGGACCCGCTTGAGCCAGCACCTCACCCTCCTGGCAGCCATGACTCCCTCCACCCCCACTGAAAGACCAGGCAGGATCAGTACTACCTAGTCTGCGAACTTTCTTCCCTACACTCCACTCTGCACTGGGCGCTTGGACCACCCCTTCCGGGATGTTCCCCCCAAAGACAGCACAATGATGGCCCTCACTGAAAGACTTATTTGACTATAATGGCTCATCGTGGGCCTGGAGTGCCTTTGTCCTATCTGCTATAGGTTCTGGATAGGCCTCTGCTAGCCTACGAAGCATGTGTGTCCAAGCCAAGAGATCTAGAGGCAGAGACGGGCTGCAGCGGTACCTTCATGGTCGGAGCCGGACAAGGTGCCCGCGGCAGGTGTAGCAGGTTCTGGTACACAGGCTCCCTGACCGCGGGTGAGGGCATGCAGGGGACGAGGCTCTCCTGGCAATGCACGGCAGCTGAGTCCCTGGGCGCAGCGTGCGGTGGCCACACCGCAGGCGGCACCCAGCGGCAAGGCACACGTCGGGCAGCAGCCACAGCCTGCGGGACGAGAAATCTCGGGGCACGAAGCAGGCACGGGTGGACAGAGCCCCAGCTTCTCAGCGGTGCAGGGAGCACAGTGCCATGGCTGGGGGGCTCCAGAGGCCACGCCGATCTGGAAGGACAGGAGAATCAGGAACGGCCAAGAAACAACAGTTGGGAGCTCAGGCATCGCAACCAGGTTCAGCAGGCTGTGGACGAGACTCTGGGCAGGCAGCAGGCGCTCAGCGGTCACGACTTTCTGAGTAGATAGTAGTGGCACGGGTGGTCACAGCTCTCTGGGCAGATGGCCGTGTGCGGTGTTCAATGCTCGCTGGATGTGTGTCTCGGCGGGCAGTGGACCATGCTGGCTGGTCGTACCCAGGGCCTTATGAAGGGCTGGCTGGGCGGCACAGGTTAATGATTGTCAGGGCAGCGTGCTGGGATCCCAGTGTTCAAAATAAGTTTGTTTTGCTTGTGAGCTCCGCACAACCCGTGGGTGGAAGGGGGTACAGGGATGAGGTTTCCTACTATGTTTGTCCTGTTGTGATGGACTGGAGCAAAAGTCCAATTCTAGCAGCAAGCTGGAAGCCAGATGGGGGAGGGCACTTGTTTTTGTTCAAGGGGAAATCAAAGAGCTAGCCTGCCAGGCTCATCAACTGAACTCACAGAAAACCTAAGGGACTAAGGGAAAGAAAGAACAGATTACACCAAGAAGGCTTCAGGTCCCAAAGAAAGGGGAAGAAGTAGGGTTCTCCGTGACAATACCCACTGTCGTTTCTCCCTCCTCCCCAAGAAGCCTCTAGCCACCAAGGAAAGAAATCTGTAGTCCACCTCTTGGCTGTAATTCTGAAAGAACAAGTGTACCTTTAAAGAGGAGAAAGGTCCAGGTCCCCAGGGAACTGGTCTATACCGCCAGACCCAAGCTGTCTCTGACAGTCGAACAGTCCGTTTAATTGAGATGGTTATCAATGATCATGTCTGACAGCTTTTTCTCTGAGTTGTTTTTCATTCTTTTATATCACAAGGAAAATTTCAGAAATGTTAAAGGACAATCAGAAATAGGACTCACCCTGGAACCTCCCCCAAAACTTCCCAGAGAAACTGATCAGGGAATACCCCCCTCTTGCATGTGAACATCTTCTATGTCCCCCATGTCTAGATTTTGTCTCCTACCCACCTTCATGTCTACCTCCTGACCTGGGGGCTAGCTCAGAGCAACCAACCCCTAGCAACGGCTTGGGGCCTCTTGTCTTGTCCTTTGTGGTGTTGGTTTGGAGCTGGGTGGAACCCTGAAAACTGTACTGTACCACAGTGGTGCGTGCCTATCCAGCCCCTCAATGTCTTTCGGGACATTTTCAAATGCCCCTGAAATGTCTAGACGGGGCATTTCAGAAAGCTTTGGAGAAATCAACTTTAGCCCCAGGGATTTTAGGTCAAGGTCACAGAGACTGCTCTGGAACGCCCTGGACAAAAATCTCACATCCCTGTGGCCCAGCAGTCCATCACTGCACCCCGTAGCTGAGCCTTGGGGAATGGCTTCCCGGGTGTCTTGACTAAAGCACTCTAAGCACGCGTGCACCAGTGCATCGCCTACCAACATCTGTCCTCTCACTCAAAGAAACCAGTCTAGGTATGCTGGTAGTGGCCGGCTGGCTTTTTATTTGAGGTACAGAAAAAGCCCTACCAGATAAGGAATACAATGCCAAGGATCAGAGACATGGGCCAGTGGGCTTCGGTGAGCAGCGCATTGACCAGAAGAAAGAACTCATGGGGTGGGAGGGGTGGGGAATAGGGGCGGGAAGGTAGGTTATGTCAGGTAAAGGCTGAGGAAGAGTCCCCGTAGGGGTAGAGAATTCATCACAAAGCAAAAGGCAGCAGGTACAGGCTGACCATTCGCATCCGACCACAGAAGCACCTTTCTTGTCTCCCGGGAGGGACAGGAGACTTGTATTTGCTTCTGGTACTGGCACTGCACTGCCTGTGGCCATCGCTGAGGGAGCTGGTGTCAAGAGAATGGGCTTCTGAAGCTTCGAGGCCAGAAGTCTGCAAAAGCCTGTGGCTACAGATGATAACACCGCAGACAGCGCTCCCTCCACAGCTGTCCTCTACGTGGCCTAAATGTCCACAGTCAGACGCTGGATAAGGAAGTCCTGGAGCGGTCCCTGAGAAACAGCTCGTAATGAGCCGCGCAGAGCAGTTCCGTCTTCCCTAACAGAGAACCTTCACAAGAAGGTACTCTTCAGTGAAGTAAAACCTCCCCCACTAAGGAACGCTGGGAGGGTGCGAGATGGGCTGAGCGAAAGCAGCCGTGACTCTGATTGTGTTGGAAACCTTGAGAAGGACACAGGACAAAGGCAGACAGGATGGCTGCCGGGGAGGGGTGATTCAGGAGCCTGAGAGCAGATTGGTTTCTCCTGTGCCCTTTTTGTAGCCTTCCGGATCTGCACCATGTGCTCACAAAAAGAAGAATCACACTGGGCTGCAGATGCAGGTGTGGGACGGAGTACCTGCCTGACACGCACAAGTACTCTGCATGGGTTCGAGTCTCCAGGCCTGAAAGGGGGAATTTGGACTTACCCTGATACCCATTCCCTAGCTCCCTGGCCTCATGAAAGTGACCACGCTTGGCAAAGCCGGATTTTACTCAACTTGGAAAGTTTCCCTAAAAGGGCAGCTGAGCCAACATCTGCCACAGCAGATGGAGAAAGGTCAGGGGACAGGGCTGCGTCCAGATACTCACGGTGTCTGGGAGTGTGTCTCTGATTACGTTTGTTTGTTTGTCTGTTTGTCTGTGTGTGTGTTTGTTTGTTTGTTTGAAACAGGGCGTCACTGAACAGTCTAGACTAGACTCAAACACATAGTAACCCTCCTGCCTCAGCTTCTTGGACTACCATGCCCAGCTATGCCACTTTATTTTCTCTGACAGAAGTGGCCCAAATTCAGTACCTTGTTAAAGAATTGGTCAACTGATAACCACTTTAAAACATTTTTTTTATTTTAAATAAACATTCACTTTTTAAAAGAGTTTATTTTGATTATCTGTATGGGAGAGGAATTTGTGTGCATGTGAGTACAGGTGCCCTTGGTGACCAGAAGAGGGTGTCAGGTCTCCCTGCAGCTGGAGCTCCAAGTGGTTGCGAGCCACTGGACAAGAATGCTAGGAACTAAATCCAGGTCCTCCGCAAGAACAGTGCACCGTCTCTCCCACCCCTGATGCTTAACTGGAAGCTATTTGAAATGAATAGTTTGACTGTGACGTCCCTGAATAATCTCATTTCTGGAAGCTCTGAAGTTTCCCTAGACTTCCACAACTTGTAATCGCTCTCCACACTTGAAATGTTTCCTTAATGAGACACAGGAAACACAGGAAAGGTACAACAGTGACAAACATTTGCGTCTCTCTGCCAGGCTATCGTCCCAGATAGCTTGCTCCATTGCACCCTTGCCCAGTGCTCAGCCGGCTGTCCCTTCCCTGAGTCCTCCCTCTCCTGCACATAGTGGTCCTTCCTCCTCTCCAAAGATCGATTGCCCAATGTTTCCATTGCTTACCTCACAGTCACACAAACCAAACAGCCACCAAACTCCTCTTTGATTCTCAACACTCTGTCAACACAAACGAAGCCAGCTCCCCACCTTGCCCCCAGGCCCGTGTAGACAGCCAGTTCATTGGTCCGTGCTGTGTGGGATGGGGTGACTGGCCCTTCTGCTGAGTCACGTCTTGACTCAGCTCCCTCTCTTGCCTCTCTCTCATGCTGAGCCCGGGAGGCCCGCTCAGTGTCCAATAAGATGTCCTCCTTGCCTGTTCACTGCGAACGACTCAGTTCCACTCCAAGCCAGATTTTCCACTGCCCCTGTAACTTTAGTCTTTGTCCACAGTGGGTAGTCTCCCCTCAAAGCTGTCTTCCAAGACTCCTGTGGCTTCCCCGTGAGGTGGATGACCCTTCCTCCTAGTTTCTTAGCAGTTTATTTCCTAAGCTTCTGTCTGTGTTTTTCCTCTCTCTCTCTCCTGCACATAGTGGTCCTTCCTCCTCTCCAAAGATCGATTTCCCAATGTTTCCATTGCTTACCTCACAGTCACACAAACCAAAGAGCCACCAAACTCCTCTTTGAGTCCCAACAGTCTGTCAACACAAACAAAGCCAGCTCCTCACCTCACCCCCAGGCCCGTGTGGAGCCACTCCACGGTGGAGCAGAGAGGAGCTGTCTTCTGGGCGAGGGAGACAGAGTCGGGCATAGGAGAGAGGGGAAATGGGCTGCCCCAGAGTCACAATCACATACTCAAGCACCAGCAAGCAGGCAGTCTATGGAGGGCTCAGAGGGTCATCCCATGCTGCCCTTGGCAGCAAGGAAGAGAGCATCCGGGATGTCTGGGCACCTCCAGGTAAAGGTGAGCGCTCTTGGAGGGAGAGCAGGATCCTCCGAGCAGCGATGGTGACAGGACAGCAGGGATGGCAGAAGGAGAGAGAACCCACCAAGCGGCCCGACGTACCCTGAGCATGGCCCACAATGCTCTGCCCGGATCCATAGAACACTCGGGGTCTAAGTGTGCTGACCACGGGATGGACCGAAACATTTGGAGTCGGAGTCAGCACCAGGAAGGGGCGTGATGTGTGTCCTGTAGGCAGTTGTGGGTCCCAAGAGCTACGATTCTTGAATGTCAGGCTGGAAGCAACCAGGAGTAGCAGGGGAACAGGGTTGGGTTGGGTTGGGTTGGGTTGGGTTGGTTTTGGTGGTTTGGGAGAATTTTGTTTGGTTTTTCTGGGTCAGGGTCTCTAATTGTCCAGGCTGCCCTTGAACTTAGTAGATAGCCAACACTGGCCTCAGGCTCCTGATCCTCCTGCCTCCACCTCCCAAGTACCATGATTACTGGCATGTGCCACCCTGCCCGCCCAGTGTCTTGGAGATGCTTATTGCACACTTCCGGTGCCAAGAGGACACTCCTAGCTGCTAGCAAGTCTCGGTGTGAGCACTGAAGATGAGTGGGGCTCCTGCTTTATAAATCAAAGCCCGTTTATTTCCTGTACCCCCAGGCCCTCTCTGCTGCTGCACTGTAAATGCAGAGTGCTGTGGAAGGTATTAGGGAAAGTCTTCTTCTCGCCGCAATCCCAGTCTGTACTCCAGAGGGAGCTGTGTGAAAGGCCACACTCAGCAAGCAGCTCTCGAAATAACTCTTCACACCTCTGCCTTTTCGCTTTGACAACTTCTACAATGCTGCTGAATGTCACATACGAAGAACTCATCTCTGACAGTTGTATTAGCACCAGAAGAAGGGGGGTCATACGGGAGCAGCAGTCTGCATTTTCACCTCGGATTTCCTCACCCGAGTGTGTCGCATAACCGAGGCTGTAAGGAGATGAAGGGATGCTCGGCAAAGTGGCTGCTAAGTACTCTGAGCCATCGCACCCTGGGCTGCCCACGGGTTCCTTCAGCCGCCGCCACTGGCAGAGGCTGCGGGGCCTGGGGATGATGAAAGCCGCAGAGGTCTTCCATCACACACACCGCTCCCAGCCCCGCCCTCATGCGGGGCGTGCTTACCCACAGGCAGCTCCAGAGTTAGGCAATCTGGCCTCTGCAAAGGGATCCAAGAGTCAAGGGCAGAGGGGAGCTTTCAAAGGTGCTGCAATCCGGTGGGGGGAGGGGGGAGCTCAGAGAGGAGGTTGTTTTGAACCTGGGGAAAAACACAAAAGGATGTTCTGCCCACACTCTGTGATCAACATGGGAATGATGTAAATCCATGCAAAGGCCTGGCCTGCTGCCCCATCTCCTGGGCAGATGAAAAGCACCGCTGTACAGACCGTAAGACACGCGGGGAGAGGATGGCCAGTTCTGGCCTAGGCTTCCTAACCAGGTGAACAGCCCGGGCTCTAGCACAGAGCGAGAGGAACAGGCCAGGGCCGGTGTCCAGGGGCCTTGTCAAAAGACCTCAGCTTCAATTTCAGCATTGACAGCAAAGCCACCCGCCTCCCCGGTGTGTTTGAGGGGTGTGTTGAGATGAGTTTCAGAGTGCAGATATTAAGCGTCAGGCACAAGGAAAGTATACAGACATAATCATTCATCGTCCTCGTCCTGGGGCGGGCACCCCTGTTCACTCACATCTGTAATGTATGAAGATCTAAAGAGAGCTGGATACCAACGCCGAACCCGCAAAGCCTGATTTCCAGGGATGTGCCTGTCACTCTGTTTTAAGAAGAGCTTAGCAAGGGTTCTGACGCATGCGCATGACGCATGCGCATGTTCGGAGCCAGCGGCTCACAAAGCCTCTGAGCCCATCCTCGGTCAGAACAGCCCCTCCAAGGAGGGAGAAGTAGAGTGGGGAGGGATAATGGATGCATTTGGTAAGGAAACACCCAACAATGGCTAAGGCTGGGGATAGAGAGGGGATAGCACACCCTCCCAGTACGAGGCTCCGACGGTGTGTTCACATCTGTATTAAATGGGTGTGAGTGGAAGCAATTTCTAACAATGTAGAACGGAGAGGCAGAGAGGGGAGAGGGGGACAGAGTGCAGGCAGGCAGACAGACACATGGCTCCTGAGAAAGGAACGGAGAGGGATGTGACGCTATTCGCTTCTACCTTCCAACACATCACAGTTTTCCTCTTTTTGAGGTGATATGTGACTTCAACCTTCTCCCTATTGAAATAGCGAGGACCATCTGTGTATCCCAAGAGAACCCAGAGCATGTAACCCCTTCCAGGCAGTGGGTGCAAAGGTCAGGATGGCTTTGTAGCCCCGTCGGCCATTATGCAACTGTGTATGGCACATTTGTCATACTGACCACTTTTTAAAGGTGTTATTTCAATTCTGTTTAAACCAATCAAATAATTCTATTATAGCGTTATTTAATATGCCAATTGCATTTTAAAGAAAGAAATTATGGGAGCAGAGGTTGAGAGGCTGTAAACGCTGGGAAATGAGGGGGTGGGGGTGTTAAGCCCCCTGCTTGACTGAGAACTGAGGTGGGGTCTAGGCTGGGTCTTTGACATTGGTATGACCTTGAACAAATTACTTGACATACATATCTCTTCTTCTATTTTTCCCTTGGCAAATTTACTAACACTTGTTACATAAGACACGAACTTATGACATGATATATAATATCATGTAATATATATATATATATCAACCCTTGTGGTAGAAAATTATTAGACCCTAAAAGGACATGCTCACCTTCCAGAAAACAGGGTGGCTGAGATAGGGAAGCTGGGTTAGTATTTTCTTCCCAGACTGGCTTCTGGTTTGAGTGGGTCTCCCGGAGAGCCACCACACCTTCTCATCCGCTGGGAGACTGCAGGCCCCACCCTGGGCAACCTGCACAGGTGGGCCTCCTTACCTCTGACATCTGTGCCGAGTCCCTCTGACTGCAGATTTTAGCTGGAGAGACCAAGACACAGCTACCTCTGAAGGCCAGCGCTGGAGCCACGTGTCACACTAGGCACAACAAGTGTCATATGGCCCGCCTCATCCTTGCCCTGGACTGTTAAGGCCTGTGGTGGACAGTGTGGCTTTTCTGAAACTGTGCTATCAGGAGCTAAAGAATGTGTCCAGAAACGCATCACTCCCGCTAGGTGTGTATCAGTCACTTGGGTCGCAAACCCTGGGCGACGAGGAAGCCCAGACCTGATTTCCTGAGAGGGGGGTGGGGCTTTACCGTTTAAAGTTAGTGTGTGCTCATTGTGTGATCTTTTCAGGGAAATAAGAAACAGAACTAAGTGATATAGATTTCCTTCCTCCCTCCCTCCCACGCAGAAGAATGGTTTTTACTATGTTTCTCTCTCTGCTCCTAAAGAAAGCAGCCGAGAAGTTAAAAATCCCTTGGTGGAAACCACCCAGAAGGAACCACCACACTTAGCGGATTTCAAAACAGTATTTACATAAGCATCACATGTGATTGTGAAAAGAGACACTAGTGGCCAGAGGACTTAGCCACCACAGGGCGTTCTTAGATATTACCTGTCCCCCAACACGCTCCAGAATTGTCCATTTGGCTCTTAATGAGGAAAAGGGGTGCACTGACTTTGTGGTCAGAGAGTAGGGTACACGGATGGAGACTGATTAGGGGTACTTAGCACCAAGTTGTGCCTTCTGGGGTGAGCATGTGGTTTTGTTTTTCCACCCTCCGTAGACAGTGTTTGCTTGTTGGGTGAGCTGTGCCTATCTGAGCTTCTTCGCTAAGGTGCAGAGAAGTCGTCTCCTCTCTCAGGAAGACAAAGTGCTATGGGAGGGCTCTTCCAGCTTTCAAGTCCCTGTGAATGCAGGAAGCCACGAGGGGGAAAGACAGCCGGGGCACGCCCCATGGACTGTACACCTGGGCAGAGCCAAGGCTGTGATGTCAATTCCAACCCCTCAGGAATGGCATCTATGACAAGAGAGACCAAGACCCCTCAAGACAGGGCTTCCTGCAGCTTCAGGGAGCGAGGGGGATGGCAGAAGGTTAGGACGCAGCAACGGGTACATAGCACGGCACAGCTGGCTGATTTGCCACAGGTGGCAGTGCTGCGTGCTGCTGGGGGACACTATCTTGCTGGTGGGGCTCTGGTGGGACTGGCCCTCTGGGGACCCATGTTGTCATGAATATGCTATAAGCGTCAAAGTATGCCTGACTTTGAACCAGCAATCCTACTTGCTTGACCGAACCAGGGGACAATCAGATCGAATCATCTCTCAGTTCCTTGGGGTGTTATTTGTAAATGCCCAACTAGATGTCGTGCTCACAGCCAGAAAAGTCACAGGCGAAGGAAATTAGGGCAGATCGAAAACAAAAAGAACATTCAAAAAGAGATGCCTACCCAGAGTGGTATTATTACAGGTTTTTAATGAGTTCCAGGCCAGCCAAGGCTACATAATGAGACTCCCCCCCTCGAACCCCCACAAAAAACAAAAACAAAAAACAAAAAAAAATTAAAAAGATAGCTCCATCAAAATAATAATATTGAGGGTACCTGGGAGGCCAGAGGATGGGCACATTTAAAACCTGTAAGTTGGGCCCATTATATATACCTGTAGTCTCAGCTCAGTCTCTACTCCTTTGGGCACTGGAGGGCACGAAGATCCCTTAAAGAGCTCCACGTGAGCCTGGGAAACAGGAAAACCATAACCGGCCTCCTGCTCACCCCGGGCACCAAGGCTCTGCTATGCCGAGCCTTACAGTGCGCGTCCCTATTTCAAAGACGCACTTCTTACTCCCGTGCACAGTCCCCCTCAAGTGTGTCATGGTTGCTCTGGAAGCTCAGAGCTGCTGCAGCCTGGGATTGACTCAGTTGCCATTCTGCATGGGACTCATGACCTGGCCCAGGGGCTACAAGGTGGCTCCACCCACTGTCATCTTCTGCAAATCCTTAGAAATTCCATCATGAGACACACACAGATCGGCTTCATCGGGCATTTAGCGAGCCCAGTGCTCGGGGCTCTAGTGATTCAAATCTGAGGAGCACCGAAGGGAAGGGGAGAAATCCTTTGCCACTGACGTATTTTAGATTCTGGCACTTCCGGTGCCTCTCGGCTTGTCTGAAAGTGGTCATTGGTCTTTACTGGGCTAGGTGGCCAGACCGCCTTTCATATTGTAAGAATTCAGAGGTTTTCTAAGGTAATGCTAAGGTGTGCGGAGAGGAAACCAGCCAGGTGAAAGCCCTGGGGAGTGGGGGAGTGGGTGGGGGGAGCGCCCACGAGGCCGTGCGTCCGCGTCCGCGTCCACGTGCTCCTCAGGTGTGCTGACAGGTGTGCTCGACAGGTGTGCTCACGTGCACCTGTCCAGGCCCGAGAGCAAACTATCGCCAGGAGTATTTCTAAGCACTCTGGTTCCGAGACCTGGGCGCTGTGACTGACGACTGCCCAAGAACGTCCATTTCAGAGGAAAGCCAGGATGGAGTCAGACACAGAGGTAGGTAGGCCTAGAGGGGTGCTGTTGGGAGTAAGATGGTGTCAAGCACGGCGTGTGACAGGGGATGCCCGGCAGAACGCGGCGAGCAGTCCTGGAGATTGTCCTCGGGCTGCCTGCCAATTAGGCCCCGAAGAATTCTGTGAGAAGCTGGCGCGGAGCCTGGGTGTGCTCCATGTTAGACGGCTGGCAGCCCCACGCCCTGACCTGGAGCCCCATGGCACACGCCCTCGCCATCTCCGGCCTACTTCTAGTTCTTCCTAGCTAGAGCCAGACCAGAGTCTTCCCACCCTGGTGCTGAGAACTCAGGATCACTCCCTGCCTCGATGCCATGGAAGGCCCTCTGCGTTCCTACTGAGAGTTGGTATTCTTCATGGACAGCAACAGACAACTATGTCCAGGCTCAGGAAGTGTCGAAGTCATCATTTTCTTTTTTTAAAAAATATAGTATATAAATTAATTATAATATAAATTATATAGTATATAAATAAGTTACATATACATAATACATATGGCATCTAGTTCCTTATGTTCCAGTTCTATCACCCCTCTGAGTGACATTAGCTTCCTGAACAGTCCATGGATGTCAGTACCTGCAGTAGACACTGTCACTCTCATTGCAAAAACATTAAGCGCAAGAAATTGCTTCCTAAGTGTGGAATAAGGCAAAATAGGCCGCCGGGCACTGCTGTCAAAGTGACCTCCATTGAAGCACAATCACACTGCCTGCATGTGTCTGTCTAAATCCCCAAGAAAACCATTAAACACAAAACACCAGAGCGCTGCTTGCTGTCAGGCCATTTCCCAGAGCAAAGGGCCAGAGGGAGGCAGGCCCCGTGGTGCTCACAAGTGTGCTTAATTCCAGGCCCCGCTTCAGAGGCCAGCGCCTGGCACTCAGATCCCTTAGATGAAATGCTGTGGGGTTTGTGTGTAGCCCAGGCACGCCTTTCGTCCCCGTAGCCTGGCATTCAGATGGCATGGAGATCACCGTGTTGGGTTTGGAATAATAAGAAAACCCCTGCGTGTTTACGTGCATGCTGCTACTATGAAAACTACCTAAATTGGACAGGGTTTTTTTTTTTTTCTTTAGTATTTCTACCTGTACTAAGTTAAATCCACTAGTTGAAGGGTCTACAGATCCTTCATTCGTGTCTAAGAAACGGGTGTGCATGCAGGAAGGAGTTTCTTTGGCGAAATCTGGGTTTTATGTTTGAGGAGAAATTTGGAGGTAACACATTAGAACCAAATGCAGCATGCCCCACGCACCTCCAGCGACCGGCGACAGCAGCGCTTCCCAACCCTCCCAGTGCTGTGACCCTTCAACGCAGCTCCTCCTGTTGTGGTGACCCCCCTCCCCCACCATAAAGTTATTTTCATTGCTACTTCAAAACTATAATTTTGCTACTGTTACGAATTGTAAGGTAAACATGTGCGCTTTCAGATGATCTTAGGTAACCCCTGTGAAAGTCTTTCAACTCTGTCACAAAGGGGTCATGACCTGCGGGTTGAGAAGCGCTGACTTAGAGCCAACTAAGAAGGGGTGTCTTTTCATGCTGAGATTTCTGTGTTAAGATTATTCCACGGAGAAGGGAGCTCGTCTCCTCCCCACGGGGGAGGCAGTTTGCTAGAACATTCTCTGGGCTTCCTCCCTATCCTTGAGGCCCATCTTTGACTGTTGCTCACTGAGCTACCCATTAGCCATCCATGCAATAGCGGGGAGCGGGGGTAGACAGTGTCCCATCATGCCTGTGGTTTGAGTCTCCAGCCACGGGTGAGGCCCCTCAGTGCTTTAGTGTTCCAATCTCTAGGGTCACTGGGTACGCGTCTCGGAGTGACTGTGCATGGATGAGAACGTACTATGTTCCCATGAAGGGTGCTGCAACTGTCTAGGACGCAGATGTGTGTGTTCATCTCCAGATTCCTGAGTTCAGCTCCTCTCTAACGACAAAGATGCCCGACTGGAAGAAACCTGCCGTTCACAGCACTCCACAGGAGATGGCTCTGGGCTGGAGCCCGAGGCCCCCAGGAAGGAACTTCCAAAGCCACTGGTCCTTGACATCTGATGACTCCCCGCAGCTGTCAGCGTCCAGCCCCACAGCCACCTTCAGAAAAAGGCTTTCAACTGTTCAGGACGTAGAGAGTTCCGGTGAGCAGGAGGGGCCCCGTGCAGACCATTTAGCTGCAGAGGAAGAACCAGGCATGTCGGCCTCACTGAACAAGGAGCAGGATCAGAAGATGACAGAGGCCCTGCAGGCAACGAGCTGGCCGAAGAACTCGGGGATTCCTGGAATCTCAGACATCGCCTGGCGGAAGAGACGAGACCCAAAGAAGCGGGCAGCTGCAGTAGGTCTCCTGCCTCCCACCCCGCCCTGTCCCCAGGGCACTCCACGTCCCTGTACGCTTCTCAGCTCTCATCTGGGGGACATTTTCCTTCCATTACTCTGACACCAAGTGTGGAAGTGTGCGGAGAATGCCCACATCTGCATATGAGGTCACAAGGCCCTCCAGCTTTCTGACACCCAGTGCTCAGCTGTCTCAAGGCCGCTTTGCTCAGAAGGAATGCTGTGGATGCCTTGTGACCTCCTGGTTCTGTCTGCCGGGAGACACCATGACTCCCCAGCCCAGGGCTCTGTCAGCCTAGGCCTCAGCCAAGGCTCTGGCTGTTCTGTGTCCCAGGTCTCTAGGATGTCTCACAGGCATCCAGGTACCAACTGTCCTTAGCACTGAGGGGTCAATAGAGAAGATGTTGTCAAAAAATTGTCCCATTTGTCACCTCACTGCATAGGTTCTCCCAATGAGGCCACTTGTGCTCTTTCCTGCATCTTTACCTGTGTCTGGACACAGCAGGATGTTGCTACAGTCTGGGAAGGTCCT
This sequence comes from Apodemus agrarius, assembly GCA_964023405.1. NCBI lineage: Eukaryota > Metazoa > Chordata > Mammalia > Rodentia > Muridae > Apodemus > Apodemus agrarius. Next base: position 79,401,625 of record OZ030016.1, on the reverse strand, counting down.
GTTTCGGGGCCTGGCTGAGCTGCCCCAAGCCCTTCCCTAGCCACAGTATGGGACAGAGATGGCTCACTCTCACACAGGAAGAGCATAAGCCACACCTAATCCCCATCCATCTCTGAGGTGCTTCTGCCTCTCCTGATGCCAGGGATACTCTTTACCAGAGCCCTGAAGGCCAGATGAGTACCAAAAAAAGCATCCTGGCAAGGAGCTGTGGCCAAAGTAGATAGAGCATTAAGAACATGTACCTTTAGGCCAGATGTTGGTAAACATCTGTAACCCCAGCCCTGGAAGGCAGAGGCAGGAGAGGTAAGCCTGAGACAATCTCGAACAACAAAAATATGCTGTCTGCTCAGTTTCCAATTCCCGTCACAGACCCCAATTCCAAACCCTCATACCTTTAACCAACTGGAAGCATGGGAGGACCTCACAGAGATGGACACTCAGGAGGAATTGTTTTCCTGGTCATCTCTCCCCTGTATCCCCCCTGAGGGTGCTAACCTCTCGGGTGGCAGAGGTTGGTACAGCCAGCCCCTTTCTTGGCAGATTTTATTCTCTCCCTCTGAAAAGCCTCTGGGGCTGACCCTTCCTGAGACTGAGAAAGCCTGAGTCTGGGCTCCACCCCTTCTCCACACATGGAGGACCACACAGAAGGCACACACATCCTATGGGTTCAGTTGGTGTCTTGGACATGGATGAGGGCCCCCGGCCTGCTGGGTATTTTTTTCCCCAAGTGCATTGTGTGCATGGGTGACCCATAGTTTCAGCAATTCTGCAGAGATGTCTGTCCGCTCCACAGATGCAGCGCTTGCGGCGGTGGGAGGCCCAGATGCTTCAGGAGATTGAGGAGGCGGTTCACCACGAGCTTACCATCCAAGAGGAGGCCGTAGCACCGAGCTCCCCGACGGAGCCCAGGGGCCACTTAGCACCAGTGCAGCCAGGGCAGAACCCCAGGACCCTGGTGCCTTGGCATGACTTAATTGTCTACACCACACCCTCCAGCTGGCCCGGGTGAGTAGGGCGGGGCGGGGTGGGGTGGGGGGAGACCTTGTTATCCAAACAGTAAGATGAGGGAAGGATTGCCTCAGCCTAGGTGTGGGTGGGGGTAATCAAGGAACAAAGTTGGCAGTTTGAAAGGGAATGGGATTCTTTGTGTTCTGTAACTTGAAAACGCCACTGGGCCTGGTCGAGCCTCTGCTGCCTGGCTTTGACCTCAGGGACAATCTCTCTGCTCCTCTGACCCTTGTTTTCCTTATCTGAAAAATGACAAAAAAACATATCAGGGGCAATACAAAGCATGTGGGCCCAGCTCTTATTGGCCCGGCTCCCTCTGCCCTGGGAAAGCCATGCGCCCTGGGGACTCCTGATTCCCTGGGCCGAGCTCACTCAGGCCATCAGTGAAGCAGTTCCGGGAGGAAAAATGGGCTTTGGAACTCTGGAATGCGAGGCCAAGTGCAAGCGTGGTTTGACTGGAAGCCCTGAGCATCTCCACAGTGGAGAGGACAGACAGATGGAGAGGAAGGTCACCTTCTGGGCGGGGTTAGGACTGGTTCAGATGGAGAGAGAGGACTGGTGTGAGCTCCCGAGGACGGGAGAAACTGGGAGAGAGTAGAGTTTAGGGTTGGGAGTGGATTGGACTGATTTCCCACTCATCCTCAGGGCGGCACGGATAGAAAGTTCTGCTTTTGAGACACCTGGAAAGCTGCAGTTGCTGCCCAAGACTGTTCTAGGTGTGGGACAAGGGGAGTAGAGCTCCCACAGTCGCCTGGGCGGCTACTAACCCTCACCACCGGGTTCTCCATATGCTTCCTCTCCCTGTCTCTAAGCATTCCAACCCAAAGTGATGGCTGCACCCCAGACAGTGTGGGAAGGGGGACACTAGATGGAGCTTCTGTCCCCACCAGCCCGCCTCCAGTGCGCTCAGGCGGCCTCTTTGAGAAGGCGTGTCATGGCCACCTAAATGCAGAGATCAGTTTTATTCTTAGAAATGTTTGTTGTTTCCTTGCTAAAAACAAAACAAAAACAACAAAGCAGACAGACACATGATTATGTTGCCAGTGCAGTCCATTCCACTTCCCACCTGTCCTGTCCACAGTAGGTCAGCAGGTAGCTGCAGATGACAGGTCGGTGCTACCATGAAATCCAAAGGGGGACACCCAGATAAAAGAACAGGGCTCAGAGAGTCTAGGTGTGTGTGAGGTCCAGGGCTGCAGCCACAGGTAACGAGTCTCATTGTCTGCTTTCAGGGGCGTGCCAGCAGCTGCCACTGTGCACGGGCGCTTCAGATGCACATGGGAGACCGGCCATTTGCTTTATATTTAAACGTCTGCGTGTTTTACAAGCTATTCCCTATTAAAACAAGTCTCTATTTTCATTTGTGTAATTATCTGGTTATAAAATCAGCCTTGTAAAAGTGTCAGAGCTTTATTAATTTTTCGAAGGCAGAAGGCTATTTTTAAAACCTGACTAGAACTGTGTAACATGGCGATGAATGCATCAGAGAAAAGTCCTTCCAATCTTCATTATTAAAAATAAACTCTTTTCATGAGAAACAATCTCTAAAATTTATGCTTGAATGCAAACCAATTCAGATGTAGAGCCAAGAGAATTCTATTTCCACCTCCCTTCTCAAAGACTGAAATCCAAATACAGACCGGGTACAGGGAAGCAATTTGAGGCTAGATAGTCTTGAAAGAATTGCGGGCCCCAGAGGAAAGGCTTGGGTGACAGATAAGTTCCTGGGCACGTCTGTTGTTTCTTCTGGGTTCTTGTGGGTTTGCCCACTTAGACTATGCTTTATTCATGGGCACCCCAGCTGAAGGGTCGGGCTAGCAAGATGGCTTAGTACTAGGGGGAGGGGTGCTTGCTGCCAAGTCTGAGAACCCGGGTTTAGTCCCTAGAGTCTATACTGTGGAAGCAGAGAACGGATTCCTGCAAGTTGTCCTCTGACCTAAGACACCTGCTCATGCTCTCGCTATAAAGAAAACGATGTAAAAAGGTAAGTTATGTACAGCTTGCCATTTAGGAGGACACCGCACCAATAAGGCCGTGCAGATAGCCCACACTCTGTAGCAACAAGACACCAGTGGACCATCCCGTTAATGCGAGGTCCCTCTGGACTCTGACACGTTCTGGGTCGCAGTTGGCCTGAGAGAAGCAGCGGTAGGACTGGGCGTCCCCAGACTGAGACTGTGAAGCTGCTGCTGCAGGCTCGGCTGCTTTTCCAACAGCAGGACCCCTAGGTTAACAATTCTGTGATAATTGATGAGTAATGGTCCTCGGGGATGATGCCAACCATGGTTGCTTAGAGACAAGCATAGATGATTTTTGGAGTCTGCAAGGCCACGTTGTATGCAACAGCAGTCCTAATACCTACAAGAAAAATAGAAAGTATTCTTCCTCCTAGTTCCAACTCCAAGCCCCCTCCATCTCCCAGAGGTCGCCCCTCCCCCCACCTAATCTTTTATAATCGCACTTCTCCCCACACAGTGCCTCCCTACTGGCACCCATCTCACGGGTGTGTGGTTAGAGAACTAATTGCTAATCCTATGACATGCCTGGCTTGGGTTTGAATCCTCACATGGACGGACGTCTGCTTTGTTCTAATCAATCAGTTGGGTGAGTGTTTCCTGCGCCCTTAATCACCTCCTGTGGCTGAATGAGAAGGGAACTTCAGCACAGTGGCTCACAGGCCCACCCCCTACCACGTCCCTGCTCTGGGAGTTCAGCTGAGACTGAGGGAACTTCTTACCTGGAACTGCTGGATAGAAATGGACCTCCAGGTTTGTGGACGTTGGCTGATTCCGTTCCTCATGTTCTCGATTAACTGGCTGGACTCTCTGTTCTGGGTAGACAAGGGAAACGGGCCACCAAGCCAAAGCCTTTGCTCCAGACTCTAGAAGTCAGAGACCATCTCCATGTACTGGGTTAGTCTGCTACTAGGGCTGTTGTCTGCAGCGGCGGGAATGCTGATGGTGTCACAGCTTCCAAACAGGACTTGGAGGCTGAGACCCGCAGACAGACGGTGAGAAGCATCCTAACTCTGAGCAGTGTGGGTCACATGAAGACAGACTTGCTCTTTGGGGCTATTTTCAGGGCAGCTGAGGCACCAGGAAAGATCCTAACAACTTAAGAGTTAGGTCCCCGAAAGTCTAATTAAGGAAATAAAAACTTGTAAAAGATGTGCTATTTTAAAAACCACCAGCATAACCATTGAAGGTGATTTAACCCTAGCTCCTGCTTCAGAGCCCCAGGGAAAGTGAGTCCTCCTAATCCGTTTCCTTGCCATTGTAGGCCTGAGATTTTCTTCTGTCACTGACTGCCAGAAGGGAGCCACTTTGTTCCGAGGTGCTGACCCTTCACCTCCCTAGTCATGCGGCTAGCTAACCTCATAAGCCATTAATGACTGGACAAACCCCGCCAGCCTTCAGATCTCTCTGCCACCAGCCAGAGACATAGGAAGCCCGTGTTTCAGACCATAAAGCTCCTGGCACAATTAGGAGTGACGTATCACACCATTACAGGAGGTGAGGATAGAATCATGGTGGCCACAGTGTCTTCCCCATTGTCCGTCACTATCAACAGTGCAGTAAAAGCCTTGACGCTCGAGATAGCTAGGGTTGGTAGGATAGCTAGCCACCGCTAGAATCTTGGGGTGGTTTTACCGGACCAAAGGAATTAACTCCCCGTGGTCCCTGAGACATTTTATCAAGTGAAGATGGACTCCCTGCGAGCAGGTCTGGATTTGCCAGCAGTACATTTCATTTTCTTTCTAAAAACATCATTCTGGTGAGGATGGATGGTGGTATTGCTTTCAATTTGTGTTTCCTTTATTAATAGTTCTACTAATGACCCCTTTTCTGCCAGGTCGTATTTCTTAATCCCAGACTTTCCATAATTTTGTATACACCTTTTTTTAATCTATTAGAATATTCATCCCACATCTTTTATTTTAAAAATTCTTTTACTAGGACATGAGTTTATTTAACATTAAAGAGGTAGTCTTTGTTTAAAAGAGGAAATCTATGCATCATATATGTTGATAGTTAATGCTGAGTTAGTTTGATTAGGTCTACACTTCAGTTGTCTGCCCAGATTCCACACAAATGTCGCTGTGACGGTAAGGCACTGACATGCGACTGCTATTTGCAAAAGACTTTAGAGGAAAGCGGGTGGCCAAGCACAGTGCGGATGGCCTCATGCAGTCAGATGGAAGCTGGAAATCAGCTTCCTCCTCAGTCACCCAGTCTGCCCAGCTCCTGGCGTGTCAGCTCCCGTTACAGGAGCCGGTTCCTCAAGCTAAGTTTTGTTTTCCCACTTCTCCCTGATACCAGAGTATACACACACATACATACAACACCAGACATACATACCACACCCACACTACACACACCACATACATACACACCACACACACCAGACATACATACCATCCCCATACCACACATACACCACACATACCACACACCATACATACACACACACACCACACAACATACCACATGCACATACATGCACTCCCACATATATATATATATATATATATATATATATATATATATATATATATATCACATACACACACCACACGTATACACACCACACAAACCACATAAACACACACCCATACCTCCCCTCCCCCTTGCTCCTCTCCTCTCTCTCTCTCTCTCTCTCTCTCTCTCTCTCTCTCTCTCACACACACACACACACACACACACACACACACACACACTTTTAGAACAGCATACAAAGGAAGAACATGACGGAACTGCCCGGTGGCAGCAGCGTGACTGTGGACGTGCTCCCTCACCATTCTGCTAACCTGGGATGGGTTAATATTTTTCAGCTTTTCAAAGGAACCTGTCACCAGTTTGTTTCTGCGCTCAGGTGACTGTTTTATCTTTCAGAGGGCTCAGTGAGATCTGGGGCTATAGCGTAGGGCCGGAGTGCTTGCCCAGCACGTACAGAGGCCACTGGAGACTTCATAGAGAGTAAAATGAAAACATTATTGCTGAGTCCTCCACTACAGGAGCTTCTGAAAGATCCGAAAAATGGTCTTACCAAACAGACAAGATACCCCAGACTACAAGAAGCATGGAGAGTCCATATTGACCTTCAAATGTTGTCTGAATAAGAGAAATATCTGAACTGGGGGGTTCACAGAAGCCCAGGACTAAAATCCAGGTTTAAAAAAGTAAAGGAGTAGCGGTGTAAAAATAAACAGAGTTTACGTCACTCGGGGGTCATGTGGCATGTGACATTTTGAATAACTCCCCACCCCATGAAAAGAGTCACAGATGCCTTCAGAATGTGTATACAACCATTTGTCTTTCAGTGAAAACAGCCAGAGTTTAGTCAAGCAATTTTTTTCTCCTTTATTTTTGTTAAATAAGACTCCAGAGAGTATAGTGCAAACACTCAGTAGAAAAGTTGCAGTTAAGAAATGTACATTCACATTAACATTTCAGTTCATTCACTTTTTAAATAAAAATAGGACAAATTATTCAATTACTCATCTCGATTTAACAATCTTGAAAAAGACTGGAAGGTGCTCTACAGAGTTGACATAAAAATAGACCCGTATTGATTATACAAATCTATTGGGAGAGGTTACCCAGTGATATTGAGTTATTGTGAAATAATCATCGAGTTCTCATAGCTACGGACGCATCTGGTAAGTTTACCGTGTGGGGTAGAATCCCCCTTTGCCCGCACCCTCCATCCCTCTACGGGACTCAAAGCTTTCTTCATAAACACAGGACACAGGTGCTTACATGCCTTTTTTTTTTTTAATTTTTAATTTTTTTTTAAAAAGAACTCCAGAAGTGGGCTTTGGGATTACTTTAAATCAAGATGGAACGACTGCTAAGACTTGATCATGACGACATTTCCGTTTGTGCAAACTGGTGAGCAATCAGCTTAAAGGGGCGCACGGTGGGAAGGGGGCGTGGCAGGGAGGGGAGATACTGGACAGTAAGTCCTGGAGCCACACCACACGGGCTCCACAAAACCTGGCATTGGCTGAGGGCAGCACTGTGCTCCCAATGAGCCGGAGAGGTGACTTGGGGGACAAGCCCAAGCCCATCCATTCTTTTGTGCATGCTACATAATGTCAAATTCAAACTAAGGTGCACACAGCTAGGAATTTCATGGCATGCAATTCCATAGTGCAAATGGCTTGCATATACTCAATTTTAACAGGGATGAAGGCAACAGAGCAGGCCCCTCCTCCCCAGGCATGTGTGCTCCTGGTGGCCAGTTGTGCCCACACTGCCAGTGGTGTATGCAAGAGATGCTGGGGGCTTCCTTGGGCTCCCCACAGCTTGGGAACGGTCCCCTGAGACTTGTGCTTCATGTGCCTGGGGTCTGGGGCTGAGTGGAGGTTGCTGGTGGGAGGTGAGAAACAAGTTCTGGCTGCTGCCAGGCCCACTTCCCGATGCAGTTCCATGGAGCAGAGCGGGGTACCACCCCCAGGCAGATCTAGTGGCCTGCAAATGGTCTCGCAGGCAGTCCTGCAAGTTTATGAAGTCTAAGAGATTCCTGGAGTTAGTCTCAGACAGCATCTCGGTTGAAATGCTAATTCTCAGCAAGTGACCGGAAATGTTTGGAAACCAATGCATCTGAAGTGGATGTTGCCTGGCATCAGCAGGAACCAGCCCCTGGGAAGCATGTGGGCTCCTGCAATGAAGAGGTGGTCATACTTGCTTTCCCATGCACCATTGTCCCTTCCTTGCTTTCTGTGACCTCCTGGAGAACTCTCTCTAAACTCCCTGGGAAGGCACCCTCACTGCTGTGTCTGCTGGAAGCATGGGAGAGGAATGGTTGTAGAGCGTTGAAGGTAAGAACTGTGTCTGGAGCCAGGCTGGCTGGGCACTGTGGTTTGGGCTCTACAGGCATGCCATAGCTCTGACGCTGTTTGATGTCGGGCCTTTCAGAAAAGATTGATTTAGGAAGATGCCACCAGACACAATGTCAGTTTGTGTTTCTAAAAGCTTGAGGATATCAAGGACACTCTAAAGCTGAAGCCAGGTGTCCTAGCTTCTCGCCGGGCATCTCTAACTTTGGAGGAAGGCAGCCGATTGAAAAGGAATCAGATGGCTCTAATTTAGCAAGAAGCCAAGAATTACAGAACCAAACAGCACTTAGCCACATGATCCAAATATGGGGTTCAAGCAAACGTTGCCCACAGGGAACCAGCCTCCGTGAGAGGTGCCCTGCACCACCCTGGGTAAGCATTGTTGTGTAGACAATAGCATCAACTGGCAGCCCAGTGCTGACAGACTTCACTTGGCTTGACAGAGACCTTAACTGCAACAGAAAACATGCAGCTTGGCCAATCAGATGAAGAGTTGAGGCTTGGCCCCTCCCCTCCTCTGCCTTGCATTCTTAGGACAATGAGTAAGGGAACCACTTCCCCCACAGGATGTTCATGGACAAGGAGCCCACAGAAAGGGCCAGGGATTGCAAAACTGAATGGAAGTACTAGTCATGAATGTTTGATCAACCTACCCCCCCATACCAAAGGCCCCCAAAGGTGTTCACTGACGGGGCAGTAATGACTGACCTCCCTCTGTGTGGACTGGGCAGGTCTAGCAGCATGCTGAAGAAAACTCCGTGCACTCACTAGATGTTAAATGACCAACGCTTGCCAGGACAGAGGATGAGGCATGGTGGCGGGCCATTTTCTGAATTTTAAGACTTCCTTTTCCCAGCCACTTAGGAAGCACAACCCAAGATAGCCTCCTGAGTTTCGTTCTTCCCACTGTATAACCCAGACAGTTAAAGCAGACACACCAGGTGGAAGGTGTGGCCTCCACGTCAGCTCCTTGAAGGGCAGGAAAGGGCGAATGTACCTGAGATTGGTGCCATTTTGATCCCCCCTCAGGGTTTGGATGGACACCCACCTGGCATGTGGAGTTGCTCTGCATAATATTCACCATACACCCAAACCCTCAGTCCAACAAGACGAAGAAACAGGAGCAACGGGGCCTCCCGGTGCACCCGCACCAGAACGATGCTATTATAGGGGTCCTTTTGCAAAAGAGACTTAGCGGTAGGCTCAGGGGCTCAGGGTCATGTGCCCCTTCATCCTCCGCCCTCCCTGGAGTTGGGGGGATGGCAGGTGCTGCCTCAGCTTACGGGATGTTAAGTGACCCAAATGACAGCTCACTATATTCAAATTTATTTTTTCCCTTCAGTCAGTAATCTCAATCCCAGGAAGAATAATTTTATGTTGTATTAGACATGCATACACATGTTTACCCACACGCGCACACACATGCACAGGAACACACATTGATCTGAATTATGTGTGGCCTCTAGTGGAATAATTTTTGTTTTTCAAGCTGCTGAACAGGTCTGGTACGTGTGGAACAGAATGGATTAAAATGGTTCGAAAACTTAAAAATCCAAACATCTTAGTCATTACATAACGACGTGTCAGTTAGATGATTGTTTAGTGACGGGATGTGGCGCTTGAAGTTGGATCTGAAGTGTTTATGGGATGGACCACAGAGTGACAGATCTCATCTCCTATTATTGGACCTGTGTTTACAAGGAATGTATTCTCAGGGCCAGGCCAGGCATCCCACATACATTCTAAAGTGCCCTCTGAATTCTTGGAGGCGAGGCAGACCCTGCAGCGTGCCAACACCTGCCGTGCCTGACTCAGTGTCTGTGTGAAGTTGTGCTCGCGGTGCACCAGACCCTGTGTACCAGGCACTAGAACCTAACACATCCTCCTTGCCTCCATCTCCCAGAGCATAACAGATGGCCTCCCGACAGGAAGAACCCTTTGTGCAGCCGTCATCAGCCAGCCTCAGGACCAGGCCACCCCAGGTCACCCAACTCTATATGTGAAACGACACTCTCCAGAGTTCTCCTACCAGTGAGCAGCAGGAGCCTTCCTGAATTTGCCCTTTAGTACTGTGCCCTTTAGGAGGGAATCCTCTGGCCAGGTCACACACCTTCTGCCTTCCCCTGGGAAGGCTCCTGGGCTCTAGGCCTGTGCCTCTGGATCCACACTGGTCTTGGTCCATGTGGCAATGGTTGACCATATAGGCACCAGGAGTTGCTTATGGTCAAAGAGCTTCCATTTCTACCACATTCATCATGTCTGCTGTGAACATATCAACACATTTTCTCTCTGGTGTCAAAGAGCTCAGAGTGATATATGTATAAAATAGTTATCTAGGTACCTCAGTTCCTGGACAGAGACCTCTTTCTGCCTGAGATAAGAAGGTTAGCTTCCTATCCCCAGGCCAGCTGAGGGCAGCTCCAATTTTGCCTTCTGAACTCTGGGTCCAATGACATCTCCAAGCAGATCCTGTATCTACGCCCATGCAAAGCAGCTCCTCCAACCCCAGCCTAAGGGGCCAGGAATACAAACCGACTTTAATGTTCTCTATGAAAATAGTATGTGTGTGTGTATGTGTGTGTGTGTGTGCACGCACACACATGCAGTATGTTTGTACATGTGTATGTGTGCACGTACATATGCATACACACTTTTAACCATCAACCTACTGCCAAGCCTGCAGTTGTAAATGGAAACGAACCATTGATTCAAGCCCACTATAGAACCATTCAAAGCCAATCACAGCCAGAGAAGCAAGATGCTTCAAAGGCCCCCATAATAACCCAAGCTTCCAGACTTGTTCTTTATTAACTCTACCAAGACCAATGCACCCTTTGAAAGTTGAAGCCATTGAAGAGCATGAGCGGTTCAGTTTCTTGTGGCTGCATATGTACAGCCATGTAAGAATGTAAACCACCAGCATCCGCCCTGCAGCACGGTGCGGACGGCTGTGCAGTGCATGTGGCAATGTCCTTTTCCTGCCACTGTCATGCTCCGCATGAAGGGTACACTCTTGCTCTAGAACACCGCCTCAGGGCCATGGACTGAAGCCCCGCGCAGGCTGTGAATAAGATCTCTGGGACCTGGAGAGTCCTAGAACTTACCTTGCTGAGGGTGGTGGTGGCTGGGAGACTGGAGTGAACCCTTCCCCGATTCCACAATCCAAATTGATTCACTCTTCCTCATCCCCTTAAAGCAAGTCATTTGCAGGTTGCTGTTAGGACAGTGGCACAGGAGTCCTCCCCGCTCACACGTAAATACAATGTGAGCTGTCTGAAAGCTACTCATATCTGCCAGTCAAGCCCACAGCCTGAATCCTCTGTCAGCCCTTTCTAGCTCTTTCCTGTTATACCTTCAGGGTTCCCTGGATCCCACCAGGATGACACTGAGGAAGGTGGGATGTGCCATCTTGAATATGCCATGAATGCCTTGAAATGTTGCAACACTGAAACAAACCGCCATTACCTCAGTCACATGAAGCATCACAATTCAAGGATTGGTAGAGATAAGATGGGAAGGCTGCCCTCACCTTTATTCCTTAGTGAGCAACAGTGGGGCCCAGGCCTGGTGGCTGGCTCAGTCTGCTCAGCTATATCATGGGGGAGGGGCAGAGTACCAATCCGGGCTCTAGGAACCAAGAAGCTAGAGCTAGGCCTTCTGGGAGGGATGGGGTGGAGCTTGGATGTCAGTCTTTCTTAGCGGAACTCACATGCATGGGTAGTTTCTGAAATATCAATCTGCTCGGGCCAGACTTGTCTCTACAGTATTAGGTTATGGTTATTGCTTCTATGACAGAAGGGGTCCGGAAGCCCTGGTGGCTTTGGAGTCTGAGAAACAAGTGGATTGCTGAGTGTGTGGGGACATACACACCTGTAGGTACAGACACCCCAGGAGTGGATGGTCCCAGGTTGGCACAGCCCATGGAAGCATTTGGAAGCATTCTGGGGCTGTGTTCTATTCTACAGTGTCAGGCACAGGAGGCATGCTAGGGGTGGGGAGGGAACACAACAGGGTTATTTCCCAAGGGCCACAGCATGACAAGCAGGAGCTGAAGTGGGTACCAGGCTTTTCCTCATTTTTGGTGCAAGTGAACAGGCACCTGTAACTGGTGCACTATTTACAGAGCATCTTAAAATAAATAATCTGGAGAGGATCCTACCTAAACGGCTCTAACATTTGTACATGAATATTGTACAAGATTAAAAATAAATAAGGCAATATAATACATTTTTATCACAAGTAAAAAGAAAGTTGTTTATCGCCAAACCCCAAGGAACATTATGGCTGCACGTGTGGTTCCTGACCTCACAGGAAGTAGGCGGGTTTGGAATTGCTGATGATGGAGATGTCACCCCTGAAGAAGAGACCCAGCCAAGGCTCCTGTGTGGTCTACTTCAGAACAGTTCTGTGCCCAGAGAAGGCAATGTCATCCTATATGGTTGTTTTCTCTCACTCTGACCACGCCTTGGGTGGTTCTGCCCATGCGCCCACGTGGTCTCGGTTTTACACACTCACACGTGATTGCAGTGTGATAGACCTCAGCTGGCTCTGCTCAGAGCCGTACGGGTCAGATCCAGGGATAACGGGCTGGCCTCCTCCCTGATGGCTCTGATGGTCTGCCTGCTGCCTACCCCGGCTCTGACCAATCTCAGCTCCTTGTGGTTGTAGGCGTGGCACCCTGGCTTCTTTGCTGGATGGAGCTGTTCTGTCCCCCTAAGTCTCTTCAGTGCGTATCTGGTCCTCATCTTCAGGTCAGCAACAGAGACTCAGTCCTGGGCATACCTTTCCCAGCCTGGCCATCTTTCTGGCCACTTCTGAGGGGCCATGTGTCTGTACAAACCCCATTGGTGTAGTCTAGGATCCTTTCTCGATCCTTCAGGCCTACCTACCCTAAGTCCCCTTGTGGGACTTAGGCAAAGGACACACACACAGGACCTGGGACTGTCATGTGTGGATCTTGGAGAACCACTCTCTCCCTAACCTGATCAGCTAGAGAGTCAGTAAGTAGTTCTGGGTGCCTACAAGCCATTCCGAGGAACCCCAGGCTATATGGGAGGTTCTCTCTACCCTCCTCAATGGCCTAGAAGGCCAGGGACAGCACCAGAGTTCTCAGAGCCAGGGCCCGCTAGGTAATCACTTGCTCTGGTTGCTCCTGTCTGACCTGACAGCTTCAAATCTGGTTAAGACAGACAGACAGACAGACAGGGTGAGAAATCCCCTAGTGCACAAGAGCCCCATGAGGAAAAGCCATTTGTCCCAGGGATAGGAAAACATGGGGGCGGGCAGGAGACAGGAGCCACAGAGCAAGGGGACTTGCGGGCCCTAGCCAGGTTCCGGCTCAGATGAATCTGCCTCTGCTCAGAGCCCCCCAACAGCCTGAATCTTTCTTATAAATGCAATCTTTGATGGTCTTCAGGGCCACGGGAGAAACCCAAAGGCTCTCCTGCTGCCCTCAGCTCTCCCGGAGCCAGCATCGCCCAGCACCGCGACAGCAAAACACCAAGCCACAGGAACCAGAGCGTGACCACCGAGGACGACGACGACGACGACGAAGCTGTCTGCTCTCCAACCCTGAAGGCTGCAGTGGAGTGCTGAGGTCAGTCTGGCCCTGGCTCGGGGTTCTAGCCAGAGTGGGGTGAGAGAAAGGCAGCACACAACAGCCGTGCCACACTGCCTGACATCATCAGAAGGCAACAAAGCAGGGTGGGCACAGGCCAGAGTTCCTCCGCAGAATGCGCTCGAGGATCCCCTTACCACCAACCACAAGCCCCAGCCCAGTCCATAGAGGATGTGCAGTCTTCCCAGCCACCCCGCCCCGCCCCCACCCTAGGGCACCTGCGTTGCAGTCTCAGAGACTTGGAGACTTTGCATGCAGCCTACAGCTCCCTGGAAGTTTGCTCCCTACCCACAGGTGACCAGAGTCTAGCCTCAGCCGAGTGTCCCAGGGCTAGGCCCTGGCTGACCTGTAATTACTCAGGTGCCAACATAGCCGCACACTGGAGCCAGAGCTGAGTCCAGAACACCGCATATGCACCCTGCCGGGGAAGGCTAGGCATGGTCGGCCCTCGGAAGGGGGCAAGCCCTTGGGGAGCCATGAGGAAATGGGCCTCCACAGACTGATCGGGCAGGGCTTATGCCCACCTGCCCTGTTTCAAGCTGCCTCCCTCCTGTGATTGAAACTGAATATCTCCAGAAGCCAGGCTTCATCCTGCTATTGCCAGCCAGCTGCTTCCTACCAGCTCCTCCAGAATCCTGTCCCCGACAGGATCTCATCACAGCTGCAGTCCCTGGGAAGCACAGGTGGGAGGCCCCGGGTGTCTCTCAACAGGGTCATTCCTTCCCTTCCCTCTGGGGTAGGGACACCACACCTAGACTCAGGAACGCACACTCTGCCGACCCTGAAACCATCAAGAGGAGGGCCGGCTGTGCCAAGGAGATGATGTCTTCCAGCAAGGAGAGCACTCGTGGGTGTCGTGGGCCAATCGCTCTTAGCATGGACAAAGGCTTGATTCTCGTTGAACTTACAGTGTCCAAGACACCACAGAGAAGACAAGACAGCACACACCCCTTCTCTCTGAATGGGCAGCGGCGGTGCAGGAAGAGGAGGGCCCACTGTTGCAGCAGTCAGAAACCAGCAGCCAGGTGGGGTTGGAAGAGAATGCACGGGCCAGGAGGACAGAAGTGGGGCTGTAGAGCCTCCCGAGAATTCCAGAAGACCTGCCTCTGGCTGTTAGCAAAAGCCTACCCTTGAAGAAAGCCAGCAATCCGCTCTTCATGCAGTTAGAGGTGTCTTTTTAATTCTTCCTATACTCCCCTGACCAAGACCTGACCAGCTCTTTGCTGTGCCCATGGTATGAACAGCTCAACTGTCATGGCCCTGCCCAGCGGGGCCAACTTCCCAGTCTGGCACTCATACTTGAAGCTGCTACCGAGGCTTGGAGTTACCCATAAGCCGGGACCTACCAGGGCTAGAGCCACCCATAAGCCAGTTGACTTGGGGCTCAGTCATGGTGGGCTCCTCTGCCAGCTGGACCTCCATAGCTTTGGCTGTGACCATGGAAGATATTCCCAAGGTCCCACCACCAATGCCGATACTAGCCAGGCATAACCAGGTCATTAGGAAGAGACGGAGCTCAGGATGCCCCAAGGGGTGGCTTGGGCACATCTCCGATTGGCCTCAGGCCACACTTAGACAATGCTTCTTCTCCAGCCCAGCCACTTGGAAACGGCTCCTCTGGCTGGTCCTGGCTAGAGCCACGGTGGCTGGTGTCACCCTGGAGCATTCTTGCTCTGCACGCTTCTCCAGTGGCCCGCAGGTCCACTAGGCTTCCTTCCCTGCCGCTGTGGATGACAGGTACTGGCCAGTGGGGGCTGGAGGGAGCCCTGGTCGGATTGGGGCTCCAGCGGCAGGACACAGTGGGGGCCGTCGGGGCTGGCCTCCTCCTCTCCCATAAGGGCACATCCTTCGCTCCAAGCGAAAGGTCCTGCCGTGGGAACTGTTTCCTTCGGTCCTGCCTTCTAGAAAGTACGTTAGCATCTCTCCCTTGCCCTTGACGCTGACTTTGCCTCTGCACACAAACTGGTATGAGCACCTCTTCAGCAGCCGGTGGACTTCCTCAGTCACCTGCCGGGGGAAAGAAGCCAGCATTACTCCTAGCCATGGATAGTAAGGGAGTCTTCTGGAGGGTAGGGGCTCCCCGGGGTACCTTTGACTCTGCACCTCACTTCCCTCCCTGGCTGCCCAATCCTGGTGCTATTTGGACAAAGCTTCATATCAGGGCAAGTGGGGACAGCTGGGGCGAGGGATCCAGCAGGGGTTGGGTGAGCCATTGTGACGGCTTTGGGTACCAGCTAGGGGCTGTGTGGGACTAGCCCCAGTGTTAAAGATAGAGGGGCAGGCTCTCTGGATCAGGGCTCCTGAGACCTCAGCAAGGTGGAGTCTGGTGCTGGGAATGGCACCCTTAGTTTCTGGGACTGGGGTACAGCTAGTGGACGGAGCCTTTGGTCGGAGGCCATAAGCACACAGAAGACAACGAAAGCCCGAAGAAGACGGGCATCTCCCAGCTCCTCGTATCTCAGGCTTCAGACCGGTAAGTATACCGGCTCCGTGAATATCTGCCTCCCCAAGCCAGAAAGAAGATGAAGTGTGAAATATCCCTATATCTATAGCATAGTCCCAGGCCAGGGGGAAGGGCTCTGTACCTCCTCGTCTCCTGGCTTTGGCTCTCCCCACATTTCATGTCCAAACAATGAAATTGTCTCCAGCTCCCTTCAGAGCTAGGGAGGGTGGCCCTCCATATGGAATTGAACACCAGTGTAAAGATAGCAAATGTGAGACCTGTGAATCAAATACTAGAAAACATGTTTGGGACAAAGAATTTCCATCTTCGTGTCCCTCCACAGTGACAGACTTTTGTTTTGTTTTGCTTTTTGTTTGTTTTTGTTTTTTCAAGACAGGATTTCTTTGTATAGCCTTGGAACTCACTCTGTAGACCAGGCTGGCCTCGAACTCAGAGATCCGCCTGCCTCTGCCTTCCAAGTGCTGGGATTAAAGGTGTGCGCCACCACTACCTGGCTAGGCTTTTATATAAATGCTTTCATGCTCAACCCCAAAACTGTGAGCAAAAATCAAAAACAAACCTTTCACTACAGCAACAAGAATGGTGTGGTGGGCGAGGGGGTGGGGGGCCTTCCTTGGCCATGACCAGTCTGGGGAAGGCTGTAGGGAAGTGTCAGTATCTTCCCTATGGTGACACCATACTGCATGTCCTACACAGGAGAGTAGCGGTGCCTGCACCACCTAGTGGATGTTCAGTGCCATGCATGCAAAACGATGGTGCCATCTGTGTATAGTTTACCACAATAAAAGAAATCTGGAGGGAGAAAATGAAAGGCCATCGATACAAAACTACAGAGCTGCCAGGGGACACCAGAGCCTGGCGCTGGAAGTCGACCCTGGAACACATGCTTGCGCCTCACGGCTGCGGGATGTGGAGACTTCATGGTGAGTTGGAGGCTCAGTGCCCAGTGAGATACAACTTCATGGTAACCATGATGTCAGAAAACCCTGTCTGTGGCAGTGGCCTAGCCACAGCGGGGGTCCTCTCAGGTGTCCTGTGTTCCCTGCTCTGATCCTACAGGTCCTGAAAACAGAGGAAAGGCACCAGAATAATAAGGATGTTGCCCCTAAACCCTGGAAGGCTGCGGTTCTCTGGTGGACGGCTGGATGCCAGGGCGCCCTCATAACCTCCACTTGACCCACGGAGCTACCTCTAAATGGCAGCTCTAATGTTATTCTAGGGGGAAATACTAAAGGCTGGACCTTTCCCAACACTGACAAAGACCAGAAGCCACCTTCCAGTGGCTCCTAGAATGAGCCATAGCCACCAAGTCATGTCCTATCTAAGTGAAGGTCCTCAGAGGCGGTGGGTGTGTCTATCATCCTGTTCTTGAAACACGTGAGAAGCACCTCTTCCTTCCCGTGCTTCTGTGACAGATGGTAAGCATGGCTTTAGTTTGTTTCTTTGTGGCTTTTGAGACCAGGTCTCATCATATAGCTTTGGCTGTCCCCAGACTCACTCTGTAGACCAGGCTGGCCTCAGCTTCACAGAGATCTGCCTGCCTCTGCCTCCCAAGTGCTGGGATTGAAGGCATGTGCCACCAAGCCCCCATGGGACCATAGTTTGGAAACAAGGGAGAGCACGGAGAAGCCAGGCTATAGGTCACTTAGTGATCGCTGTGATTCCCTGTGATTCTTGAGTTTACATCTGCTCACTCAGAAGTGGCCCCAATGATGCATGGAAAAATCAAATAACAAAAGCAACCTGCCAGGCTTAGCAGTGTGTCCAGGCCCAGCCAACACGGACCAAGATACTCAGCTTGGTCCGTCCTACCACAGATCGGCCACAGACCCCAGGCTCACCTGAGATTCCTGATACCTCATCTGATACCTCGGTTTCCTCGTCTGAGGGATGGGTACCTGTGACTTTTGGATTTCTGGATGATTTACCTGAATTCTTCCCTGGACCCCAGTGCTATCCATCCGACTGGCCACATTGACTGTGTTTCCCCAGATGTCGTACTGGGGCCTGCGAGCACCGATCACTCCAGCAACCACAGGGCCAACGTTGATGCCTGAAAAACAGCCACAGCATAGCCCGTGGGCAGCTGCAAACCGTGACTGAGCAGCCAGCTGCTCCTGGTAAAGGACATGGCTTTCTGAGTCCTGGTTTGAGGGCCACACAGAGTTGGGCTCCATTCTAAAGGAACCCCCAACCTAACAGAGGCGGCAGCACTCCAGTCCAGCACAGGGTTCCCCAGGAAGGCAGTGGGCAGCCCCCTCGGTACTGCCCACCATACATACAGCAGCACTGGCCTTCAGAGCAATTCCTAACCCTAAGGAAAAGTCACAGGTCCTGTTAATGCAGGAGAAACTTGAAGTAGTAAAATTTATTTATATATAATATATACACATATATGTGTGTGTATATATATGTATGTGTATACACACACACACACACACACACACACACACCACACTAATAATCTTGCTTAGAAGCTAAGTAGGGTACTAACCAGGCTTGTTAGAAACTGGAGGAAGGAAAGTTTTGAGTCATAATTGGAGTTTTGAGTTCCTGAGAAAGTTTCTGCTATAGGCTGTTCACCAAGACTGACCTCTACTTAGGCTCCACACCCATAACAAGAGGAGGCAAGTCTGGTTTAAGTCCAGCCACTGACCCACCCACACTGAAGAGCATGCCTCCCAGGGCAGCTCGGAGGCCCAGAGCCAGGGCTAACACCCCCCGTTAAGTCCTGGTCTGTCATTAAATCCCCTGCGCTCTTATCAGAAAGAGCAAAATTCTGCCGAAAGCACGACTATCTGAAAACACTGGTGTACTTAGGAAACAATTCGGGCAATATTTTTGCTGTGTAAATCTCCCATTTGCCCAAGTGGCCAGACGTGCTCTCTCCTGTCTCTGTTTAAGTTGTTCACAGTGTAACCTGGGGCCGGGATCTGAAAGAGATTCAAGGATGACAGCCAATATGGAATGCATAACCGTAAGGTCTGTATAAGTTAGCAAAGCTCTATTCACCAGCAGCTCCTCTCTGGGCATCAGCCAGAAGCAGACACGTGTTATCATTAAAGTATGTTCTCCTTATTCTCCCCGAGTGTGTGGAGGAGATTCTGACTAGGGGACATATGTCTGAATCACTGTCACTCTGGCCCTGTGCAGGCCCTGCTTTGGAGACACTAGGAAGTCTGGCTCTACAGTAGCTTCTTAGATTTTCTTTGACATAGCACTGAAACTACATCGCTCAGGTGTGGGTCCCAGCACCAAGAACATATTCAAATGCACAGAGGGGAGGACACGAGGCCTCCCTCCCCCCACAGGTCCAGTGGCCCTCAGGGACCTGCCCAGCTCTAGAGCACCCCACCTGGTCCAGGTCCACTCAAGTCTGAGTTAGTTACTGAGAACTTCTACTACGTCAGTGAGTGAGGAGTCTACTGTGTCTCCTGAGCCTTATAATGAGCCCTTACTCCTAAGTCCCTTTTGGAAGCAGAGCATGTCCACAAGCCACCCACAGAGACAGTTCTGTCCCCATGTGCTCCTAACCAACACAACCTCTTGTGAGACCTCAGGCCCTGCTCCCGTCAGGGACATGGATAAGTTCAGAGTCACCTACCGACGCGGAGAACAAAGTCATTGTAGGACTGGTAGTTGATTTCATCCAGAACATCAAACATGTCGATGGCAAAGTCTGCCAGTGTGCACAGGTGGGAAGAGATGGACTTCTTAGCCTAGGTGTGAAGAGACAGAAGGTAGGTGTGTAGAGCACCAGAGCAGGACGGGGTCGGGGGCCACTCGGGCAGGTCCTGGGACTGGGATTTAATGCCTACAAAATAGAGCAGCCCTGGAACTAGCAGGTACTTGGTACCTATCTAGAGACACATTGATTTTCCTATTGTATAGATTGGAAACTCAGGGTGTTGTCCAAACCATGGCTTCTGAGACACACAGGCAGAAACCACCCAAAGTCACACTAGGCCAGATCATGCCTCTCTGGAGGCGTGGAGAACAGCCCCTGGAAGCAGGCATCTCGAGTCCAGGCACCTATTTGGACAACGCTGTCAATACAAGTTGCGCATGAGACAGGCAAGGGCTAGGGACGTACGTGAGGGAGGGGTGCCGGCTCCCTTTCTGGAGACATTGCATCTGTGAGGATGTGACTGGGGGACAAGGTCCTTCCATTCGTAAAACAAGGACGGCCAGAAGGTTTCACTCTCTGTATTGATCCAGGAGACTTACTGTCTTCAACATCAGGGAACTAACATCCTTAAGGCAACACTGAACAGGCTTTACTATTTTTTAAGAACTTTAATTTAAATGCAACTGAGCAGGTGATACGGCGTCTCTATGTCGTCACCTCCTCTGCAACAACTGGCTGCGGCTGAACTCTTGCGCCCCAGTGGCACATCTGTTACAGTCAGCGAGCCAATCCTGGCACATAATTACCGACCCACAGCTCCAGTGAACATTAGAGCTCACCCTTGGTATTGCATGTTCTGCGGGCTTGATGAATGTATGATATCATGCAGTGCAGTATGACACACTAGCTCCCCTGCCCTACAAATCCTCCGTGCTCTGCCGAGCCATTACTCTTGCTACCCCATACCCAGAAGCCACTAATTCTGTCTCTGTGGCTCTGTCTTTCTCAGACAGTAGTGTAAGGTCTCACTGTGCCTCTGTCACCGGCACCCTTCAATTTTACGACTGCAGTATTTAATTCTATGGGCATGTCAGAACGTCTTTATCCACTTGCCTAATGAAGGGACACTGGTTGGTGTCCAGCCTTTAGGGATTTGGAGTAACACTGCAATGCCTATTTACGTACAGATGTCTGTGGATGTAAGTTTGTGTCTCATTTTGGTGAACACCAAGAACTGCAGTTGTCAGGTTTCTGGGCTTCAGTCACCGTATGAATGGCTTTGTAAGAAGTTTCCACGGTGACCGGAACGTTTTGCATTTGCAGCAGTAAAGAACAAGAGTTCCTGTTGTCCCACAGACGCCCCGGAACCCGGTGGTCCCAGTGTTCTGGATTTGGGTTGCTTGAATAGGTCAGTGCGGTTCAGAGCCAGTGCTTTAATCCCCTCCCTAGGAACTCAGAACACGCGGCATCTCCTCATGACCTTCCTTGCCTCTGCACATCTTCCTGGGTGGGACCCCTATCCAGACTGCCCACTTTTAACTAGTTTGGCATTTTTATTATTTTTAAAATAATTTTACAGGTTTTTAAAAATGTATTTTAACTATAAGTCCTTTATCAGATAGGTGGCGAATTCTCCCCCAGCCCACAGATGACTGTTCAATCACAACGTTGCTTACAGAGTAGGGGGTTCATTCAGCGGAGTCCAACAAACCCAGCCTTTCCTCTCGGGGATCTGCTGTTGGTGTTATACTTTGGGATTACATCTAAAAAGAACCATCCCAAACTCAGGACCATCTAGATTTACTCCCACCTCCAGAAGGCTTTTAGATTTTTATTCTATATTTAGGTTATTTACTTGAGTTGATCTTATGAAGAGCAGGGCATCTTTATCTTGGTTGTGTTTGCATGTGAACATGCAACTATTATATTAAATAGAGCTCAGCTGAGCAGAGCTGTGTGTGTCTCTTTCTGGCCACTCTATCCCAGACGCTTCACTGTCGTGATGGCTGTCGCTGTCTGGTGAGCTCTCCAGTACTGTCTTGGCTTCTTTCTGGATCCTTTGTCAGTGTAAATTCAGATTCAGTTTGTCAAGGTCATGAGATTTCCTGATACAATTCTGACTGAGTCTGAATTAATTTCATAAATCAATGATATCTTGACAGCAGTCATCTTTTCCGTGCAGGGACATGGAATAGTTTTCCTTATATAGATCTTGTATATATCAAGTTATATTTATACCCTTTATACCCAGTATTATACTTTAGCACTAATATAAGTGGTATTATGCCTGGAATTTCAAATAGCAATTGTTCATCGCTATTATACAGAGGACTGACTTTTACATATGAACCCTGGATCCTGCCACCTTCCTATGTTCATTCATTAGTTCACGGGTTATGAGTGGCACGTGCCCATCCCCCACCCACCCATCATTGTCTCTTTCAGGTTTTCCACATACATAATCATGTCATCTACAAAGACAGATACTTTTCTCTCTTCCTTCAAAATCCATAGGTGCTTTATCCCCTTCTCTTCTCCTGGGGCCTTAGCTAGGACTTCCATTATCTCCTTCTCATCCTTAGGGCTTTCTGAGCATGCTCAGTATAAGTGGCCATGAGTAGGGAATGCTGGTGGACCCCGACAATCCCAGAAGCCAGGAGACAGAGGAAGAAGGATTGGGATTCGTTACCAACCTGTACTGCACAGTAGTTCAAGTCCCAGCAAACTCCTAACTTTAATAATTAGTGATACTAATATTAATGCTGGTTAGAAGGGATATTCTTGTAATGCTCCTAATCCTGAGCTTGGGAGTTTTTCTCCATTAGATATAATTGTTCAGCTATAGGGTTTTTTTTATATGTTTTCTCTGTCAACTTAGTTTCCTTCTTTTTTTTTTTTCTGAATTTAATCTTTTTTTTTTTCCAGGAATGGATTTTTGCAACAATTTTTTTGGATCTTAGGTTGATAGGGTGAATTTCACAAATTCATTTTGGAATGTTAGACCAGTCCTACAGAACCTGGAGTAAATCCCACCCGGCCCTGAGGTAGAATTCACTTTACTTAGTATTTGGTTCTATTTGCTAATGTTTGATGGGGAATTTATGCATTTGCACTTGTGAGAGACAAATACTGGCCTGCAGCTTTCCTTTCTTGTGATGTCTGTCTAGCTTTGGTATGAGGGTGTGACCTAGGATGAGTCGGGAAGCTTCCCCTCTGCCTGCTGCCTTCTGGAAGGCTCTGGAGGTGATTGGCGTCATTCCCTCCTTAAATGTTTGGCAAAATGAGTCCTGCTCTGGGGCAGAGTCAATCGCTGAATCAACCTCCTTTGTAGCTTCAGACCCATGTCATTTTCACAATTCTTCTGGGTGGGTGTGGGTGGGTGTGAGGGGTAGTTTTCAGAATCCCAAGTCTGGGAGCAAAGGGAGATATCTGATGAGGAGGGCTTAAGGGCTTTCCTAAGAGTGGGTATCTAGACGGAATCAGTCAATGGCAAGATAGCTTAGGATCTTCTTCCCCAGTCCAGTGCCGAGAAACTAATCCCGGTATGGGGACCTGACCTGTTCATCTGCAACAGTGCCAGGCCCATGCATGAGCCAGTGGCCTAAGACCTACTTACCCTGGTTCCTGCTGTTGGCGCCAGCCCCACGGCAGCCATGTAGGTACTCCCAATGGTCTTGATCTTCTCCAGGTCCTTGTAGAAGTCCTTGTCCATGAGCTTTGTTTCAAACACAAGAAAACTGTTAACATCACACAACACTGGAGAGATGTCATATAGCCACCCTCCACTAGGGGGCAACAGAGGAGGTGGCCATCAAATTGTGCACAGCAGCTCCACTGGTCTGTTTTGGGTCTGGCACTATGTATGAAAGAGGCATCCAAGAAGTACAGCACAAGACACATCCCTGTCTCTGAAGCCAAGCTCACGGTCACTGGGGAAGAGAGGATCTCCAGTGCTGGGGCAGACACAGTGCCTGGTTGGGGAAGGACCAAGAGATTCCCACCTGGCCACCTAGAGTGGAAGCTACCCAGTCTTCCTCCCTATCCTAGAGACAAGACGCTCTGCCCTGGGCCCTCCTGGAGACCCAGTGGACACAGCAGGACTTGGGTCCGCAGAGGGTCATCCTTGCCACCCTGTGAGTAGATGCTGTTGCCTGGCCTCACCTCATCAAAGTCGGCAATGATCTCGTTGAGGAGCCGCAGACACTCAACGCCCATGTTGTTGCCATCCAGTTCTATGTAGAAGTCGTTGAAGTTGGGGATGGAGGCGAACATGACACCCACTTGGGAGTAGGACTGGTAATAGAGGTCCTGCAAAGGCAGAAGGGGTCAGAAGCACCGTGCGGTGCTGCCGGATACAGCCAACCAACACGGGAAGCTTTGGAAGGGGGACAAGCCAGGCCACAGGGGCGGGGCCCGGTTGGTTCCACAGGTGAGGTGAAAATTCTGGGGGCTCCAGGTTGTGCAGGGCACTGGATGGGTAAATCCTGAGAGGCCAGCTTTGTCCTTGGGCCTCCTGGGTGAGGAAAGAGCAGGGAACGGGGCGCGGGGGTGGGGGGAGGGGGCTGTATGAAGGCTACACATTGCATGGTTCTAAAGCTCAACTGAGAGCCAGAGCGATGGCTCAGCGGTTAAGAGCACTGACTGCTCTGCCAGAGGTCTTGAGTTCAATTCCCGGCAACCACAAGGTGGCTCACAACCATCTGTAATGGGATCCATTAATAAATAAATCTTAAAAAAAAATCTCAGCTGATCATACAGAAACAACAGTAGCTGCTTCCAGCTGGAGGGGCTTCAGGCTGAAACCACCAGACTTTGTTTCTTCCCCTAGAACTATAGCAGCCGACCTGGACTTCTTTACTTTACAACGTAGCCTGTGTGAGCATTTCCCTGGTGCTGTGCTGGTGGCCATAGCAACTGCAGGGCTGTGAGGAGCTCTGGCCAAACATTCCACGCAGAGCGGGGAAAGAGAATCGCCACGTGTTTCAAACAGACATAACAGACAGACACATGAGCAAGCTCTCCTTTTTCAGTACATATGGACCCCACATTGGGGAAGCTATTTGAAATGATCCAAACTTGAAAAGGAATTTCTCCTCTGCGTTTAGCTTATCAAAGCCCACCTTCCTCCTGCTGTGTGTTACGAACACTGAGGGCCAGCCCACGACCGAAGGGAAGAGGTAAAGGCATGCCTACCAGCCAGCCTAATTCCCCCAGAGCTTCCTGGGGGACCCATACCAAGGCCAGGCAGGGAGCTGAGCAACTAAACCGGGGCTTGCTGAAGGCCACAGAGGCCCCACGTTGCGGGACAAGCAGAGGGACACAGCGTGGGCCCCACGGAGCCAGCCGGCACCCCAGCTGCAGACCCGGAAGTCCTGCCGCCCAGCAGGAGGAGGAGCCGGACACTCACCATGTTCCGGGGATTCGACATGAGGAAGTGCTGGGCCACGTGCGCTGGCAGGAGGTTGAAGAGGATCCTCTTGTTGTCCAGCTTCACCCGCTCCATGTCATCCCGTTCCTCCTCCGCCTGGGGGAGAGGGGAGGCAGTCAGAGGTCATGAATCCCAGCCCTGCCCCCTCACCCTCCCACCATGACACCGCGATAGAGGAAAGAATGGGAGAGGTAAATTGATGATAAAGGATCTGCCAAGAAACTAGCTTAGGGAATATTAAAGTACGCAGAGTGGACTTTAATATTCTGAAGGAGCCCTGCCTCTGACTTCCCTGCAAGGTGAGCATCCCCCTAGGCAGGCTTGCTAGGAACTGCAGGAAACTTCAGGCTTGCCAGGAATATGTCCCTGCTAGGATTTAGTTCAGTAAGAATGTGGCCAGTTAAGCCCTATTTCCGTATCAAAGAGCACACCTCTGCCCTGACTCTCTCACCAAGGAGAGCATGCATCAGCCAGGCAGGAGGACCTGGGGAAACGACTACGGGAAAAGAACAACAGTGATCTACATTAAGAGTAACTGTGATCAGACTTGAAGTTCTGTCTCTGTTTAACTGTTCAACGTGTAACTTTATATGTGGAATGTTGAAGCCTAGGACCTACATAAGCTCTTAAAAGTTTCATGGCTGGTTTCTCTTTGGGTGTTAGCCAGAGCAGGATGTATGCTATTAAAGAACTTTCTCCTTATTCTCTGGGTGTCTAGAGTACGTTCTCATGGGAGCAATGGGGGTGTATAGCACGCTGCTTCAACAGCAACGATCATCCATGCGGGGCTCTAGATGCACAGCTGGTCCACATGAACCAGGCACAAGGACCAGAGCCTTAATGCAGAGTTGAGGGACTCACCACCCAGCCATCGTAATTTTCAGTGCTAGACAATGGCTCCCCATTTCCAGGGTCTAATTCCCCAGACCCCATTCCTGATACTTGAACGCCTCTTGGGAGCCTATGTCCCCGGCCCAGACAGGCCTCTGATCTACCTTTCCCAGAACTTCCGTTGCTTCCACAAGAGCTCACAGCCCACTGGCACTGAGACCAGAATGCTGGGCTGGGGTGGGTCCCAGAGCTCACCCCGCTGAGTGTGTGCCCATTATGAGCACGTACTCTCTGAACCAGAAGCGAAGGGTGATGCCCTGAGAAGTGGCCAGAAGGATGGCAGGAACAGACAGGGCACCCTCTTACCAAGAACAATGGCCCTACAATGCTAAGAAAAAATGTCAGGGTTGACCCCATGAGCCTCAAGGGTACTATCAGTGGGGATGCGTGGCCTATGACATGCCATGGTTTTCAGAGGCAGAAGGTGTATGTCTCTGCTACAAAACTTGACCATTGCTGGTCAGGGTAATGGTGCATATCTTTAATCTCAGCACTTAGGGGTCAAAAGCAGGTGGATCTATGAGTTTGAAGCCAGCCTGGTCTACAGAGCTAATTCTAGGACAGCCAGGGTGACAGAGAAATCCTATCTTGAAAAACAAAAACAAAAACAAAAAAAACAAAGAACTTGACCCTCTAAAGGATTTGGCTTGAGAAACAGTCTAGGTGTGTGTGTTAGCGTTTATAAACATCAAACTGGTGCAACAGAAATGCCACCACAGTGCGTTTGATGCTTGTGGCCGGCCATAGAAGACATCCATCGGACAATCCGTTTGGTGGTCAGTGATGTACAAGACGGGGCAGCACATCTCTGTGCTACGGCATCTTGTCATCCATCTTTAGAGGCACTGTTCCTAGGGGTGTACTTGTCAAAGGCTTTGGGGAGGGTTACCCTACTCTCCTCCCTAGAGTTTATTTACCAGACACAGTTAGATTTCCTGCCATGATACCAAAAGGCAGTGACTCTAAGGAACAATGTGAGGAGAGAGGGTGCAAGCTAAGAGGTGTGGTGAGGAGCAGGGAGCACCGTGTGAAAGTCCAAGCCTGGAGCAGGAGCACCCAAGGCTCCAGGTCTAACGGGGGAGGGTGGGGGAGGGGGGCATTGGCCATCACTGCCCAGACAGGCTGGAGCCCACTCTGCAAACAGCAGAACATGGCTGTTGACAATTCTGAAGGGGGCTTGGGGCCCATGACCTCTGCTGGAAAGAAAGCAACATCAGAGAGTTGGGCACGCTTCCGCCCTGGGGGTGGCTCTCTGGCAGCAAGTTTCCCATGGGGTGAGTCTGTCCCTCGTGTTGGGTGTCTCACAGGCCAGTGGCCCCTGACTTCCGGCCTCAGCCTTTTCATCCCCCATTCCTGTCAACATGACATTGTAAACACCCTCCTCACCATGGAAAATGTATTACTAATTATATTTAACATGCTACATTCTAATTACCCCCAAAGGAAAGCTTTTAAAGGGTAGGATTAAGAGGGAAGATATATTTTAGAAAATAACAGCTTGGTTGTATTAATGGCACGACAATATTTATCCTCGCTCAAACAATTATTGTCACGATCAATAATACCTCAATAAAAACAACGTAATTGAATATCCTTTGCTTAAAAATAAAACACTCTTTAACAATCCGTGACTTCCGGAGTGGATGCCTTAAGGGAGAGGGGATAGTAAAACACGGACTAGGGAAATAGAGGGCCAGTGCTGCACTTGGGAAGGTCCCAGCATGGAGGGGGGTCGGGGATGGGCTAATGCAGCGTTGGCAAAGGTTTAACCAAAACAAATGGCAAGTGGATGATCTATACCAAAACCTAGGACCCCGCAACCCAAGGGACAAGTTCAACAAGAGGTGACAGCAGCAGACCATGAAAGGAGGTGGGGAAACCATCGGGTTAAAGGTTTAAGTGTGGTAGGAGATGGAGAGGGGAGGGTTATTCGTTGTTTTGCTTTATTTTTGAGACAGGGACTCTAGATATAGACCTGGTTGTCCTGGAACTCACCATGTAGACCAGGATGGCCTTGAACTCACAGAGATCCACCTGCCACTGCCTCCCAAGAGCTGGGATTAAAAGTATGCACCACTACACCCAGCCTGGCCCAAAAGTGTAAGATATGTTTTCAAAGAGAATCCAAACTTCCTTTATGGTTAATGATTAATATACTTGTACACATACATGAAACTTCTAAAGACACAAAACAGGATTTAAAAAATTGTACTAGAATTAAAACCACTCCTGGCTTAGCACGCTGTGTTGAAAGTTTTGTTCCTGGTTCTGTTTGTGCCAGTTTTTAGATTTAGGGACTGCTGGGGTCTTTGTCCTTCCTACATTAACACGTGTTAATAACCCCATAATAATAATGCCATGCTTGGGCCAAAATCTCACTGACAAATGTTCATCCTACTCCAAGCAGTTATTTTTATAAAGCAATCAGGATTTGGCTTATGCCATTTTTAACAAGATGAAAATCCACTGAAATTCTCTTAAGATTTTCCAGTCAGGAAACTCGAATTTTTAAGGAACAGCTTACTGGGTGACACATTATTCTTGTCAGCAAGGTCACAGGAGATACACACTGAACTGTCCCTGAAATGTGCTCTCAGCACTTCTTCAGAGAGCGTCCCCTCCCTACTTGCATGCGTTGCATTTTAGAATTTATTGACCAGGCACATCTACCAACCACGATGTAGCATTTCCAAGGAGGTCAGAGCTGGTGTGCTTGTAATTTTAGATAAAGGACAAAACAAAACAACTAATATCCCAACCTGGCACCTCCCTGGGATGCTGACATGCATAAGGGGTGACATCACCCCTCACCCTGACAAAACGTTCTCAAACAGAGAACACCGGCAACCCCCAACGCAGTGCCTGAACAGCGTGTTCCTCACGATGGTCAGCTTACACAGCTGCCCCACCCTGCATCCCCCACCGGGATTCTTCTGAGGGACACGGGTACCTGCCAAGAGTCTGACCAGCACTTCACTCTTCAACAGGAGGATGACATATTACTTGATTGTCATACACTCACTAGAAAGGCACTTTCTAATGTCCTCTTCCTCTGAGTCACTAGTATTTCTTTGAAGACACCTCTAGCTCTGGAAGCCATCTCTTCCAGAGGAAGCCCAGGGAGGGAAATGAACTAGCCATGTACACTCTTTGGTTACTTTTAGGTCAACTTGATACAAACTAAAGTCATCTGAGAGGAGGGACCCTCAGTTAGAAAATGCCTTCACAAGACCCAGCTACAAGGCACTTTTTTATTCGGGGATTGATGGGAGAGGACCCAGCCCTTTTTAGCTGGTGCCATCCCTCGGCTGGTGGTCCTATAAGAAAGCTACCTGAGCAAGCCAGGGAGAGCAAGCCAGTACACAGCACACACACACACACACACACACACACACACACACACACACATGTACACGTGCACACATACACACTCGAGCACACACACAGCACAGCCTGGTTTCTGGTTCACATACGGATATGGAATCAGCTCCCAAGGAGCCTGGAGATATCCCCAAGAGGGCAGATCAGAGGGAGTGGTGTATTCCCAACAAGGCACAGGGGACCTGCCTAAACCTTCAGGTAAATCCTGTCCAGTATAGGGTCAGAGCAGGCCTCATGCACATGGTTATAAGAACAGCCGTAACCTTCCTTTTCTGACCACTGTCACTTAAGTCAAGGCACACTGTAAAACACATACCTTCTGTACACATGAAGGCCACAGTAAGAGAACAAAGATCAGACAGGGCCTCCAACTCTCCATGGTGTCAGGATCTCTTAGATCAGGGAGGCCTAGAGCAGGCAGGCGGGGCTGCAACAGCTGTCCAGATAAATCCTCTGATGTCATACCAGAGAGGCCTGGAAGCAACGTGAGCCCTCTCGCCCCCAACACACTCCAACATTCTCCTTCCCCTCTGAAAGTTCTAGGGTAGATATTCTTAATATTCTCCATTGGTTTCCAGGCACCAATGGACAGCAGAAGTGCCTCCCTTAAAAACTCTGGCTGGAGCTACAAGACTGTGTGCTCTGACCTAGCGTCTGGAGGACCGTGGTGGTGGGAGCCATGGCTAACCTCCATAAATGCACAGTAGCACAGGAATGAACCTTGGCTAGTCAGTGCTACTGACAGGCTGGGCATGCTGCTTACTGCAGAACAATCCAGCCGGACTACCGAAATACCAGGGTCACGGAACTTGCTCAGTAGCAGCCATGATGGTTTTCTTTCTAGTTGTCTTGTCAAGACTTTGTGGGGTGGGATAGGGTTCTAGACTGTAGGATCAGAATCAAATTCTGGTGAACATTCACTTCTGTTCTTGAGTTGTTCCCAGGAAAAGTCTGACTTAATCAAGATTTACAAAAACCACTCAACAGCTGCCAGAAACGTGCTATTTAGGAGCACACAGAACACAGGGACAGCGTGGCGAGTCTCAAGGAACTTAACAGGATTCGAGCCACAACAGTAGATTCTTTGACCACAGTCTTGAGTTTTGAAGTCACTAACTCCAAGATGGCTGCAGAATCTTCCAGAGTGAAGAACACACTCCTCGTTGCATGAGGAAATGCGGAAAATCAGAGAATGCTTTGGAATGAACGAACATGAAGCTAAGCTTTGTGCCAGCCTGCCTGGCTATGTCACATGCCAGCATTCCCAGAACCACCCACGGCAACCCAGGGCACATCTCCAACAGGGAACCGAGCACCTATCCTAGAAAGGACAAGCCTTTCTCAAGTCACAGTAAAATCACAGTAAATTCAGATGTTCAAGAAATTAAATAATAAAATCGGGCTCCGTGAATACTAAAGGTATAGCAAGGGATGCCACGGCCACTGTGAGTCAACCAAGAGCAGCTGTCCGGGAGGGAATGAACTCTCAAAGGCACCGTGGAAAGCCAAGGGGGCTCCATGTTTGTTTGGGAAACTTGAAGTTTAGCTTAACATCTCTTCAGTCAAGCAACAAGTAAAACATGGGGTTCAGAGGTCGATTTCATTCCACCTAACCTTTACGGAAGAACCAACTCCAGTTCTACCACACCCTTGCTCGCATATGGTTTGCTCCCAGGGGTCCTGTGTCTGGGGGAGGGGGAGGCACAACTCCGTCCTCAGTGTGATGCTGCTGAGAGGGAGTGGGGCCTATAAGAGGTGGGACTTAGACCTGGTGGGATGGCTCAGTGGGTAGAGATACTTGCTGCACACACCTGACACAAGAACCAATGGAGAAACGGAAGGAGAGGATCAACTCCACAAAGCTGTCCTCTGGCATCCATATGTGGGCTGTGACATGCTCACCACCCCCCCACACACATACATCAACAGACAGCATGGTAGGAAGAGGGATAACATTTTAAGAGGTGGGGCCCACTGCAAGACAATCAGAAATCATCTGGTCCCATGTGCCCACACACAGCCCTGGCACAAGCCTGTGCCAACCAGAAACTATGAGGCACAGCATTTCAGAATCCCAGGCAAAGGACCTTAAGTGGCGTGATGTAAAGTCCCTGCTACTTCCATACTTAGGCCAGATGGGGAATTCAGGCTGCACCAAGACCAATTCACAGGCCACAGTCCTCAGAGTCAATGACGGCCGCAGAAAGGTGGGAATCTGCCTCAGATTAAGCATTTACTGGTAAACAAGCAAGCTACGTGCACCAGTACAAATAAACATAAGCATTAGAATTGTTTGTTACAAGAACTTTATCTGCTGAATTCAGCGACAATAGTGTTGGCTGCTGCGTGGAACACACCTTTAACTCCGACACTTAGGAGGCAGAGGGAGGTGAGGCTCTGGGTTTGAGGCCAGCCTCGTCTACAGAGTGAATTCCAGGACAGCCAGGGCTACACAGAAAAATCCTGGCTTGAAAAAGAAAATAATGTTGGGATAAAATTATGCCAAGAGCCAGAGAATGTCAGCAAGGGCAAAGCAAAATCTGTTTATCTACACGGGGTTGTATGGCCAACGTGGGATCCAAAAATAATTAACCCAGCTCGTGTTTGTCTGGACCCTGAGGCAATAGCCTGAGGTGATCTCGTGTCTCTGTGACCTGACTAAATACCCAGAGGGCAAACAGACAAAGTCCTGAAAGTCCCATGTTTTGCCGGGGTTACGGGAAAGCAAGGTGACGTTTCTTGTTGGATGTCTACGGGGTAAAAAAAAAAAAATGTGTCAGTGTGTTCTGTTCCACCATGACAGGCTGGCATGAAGACTGTGCGTGAGGGGCCGCATTTGTGGCCTGCGCTTCCTGAAAGGCCCCTGTGTGATGAATGGCGGGAGGGGTGTGGGGGGGGTGGCTGGATGGGAACTCACACGAGTCAATAACGCTTGATAACAAAGATTGGGATTTAATAATCAAAGCCAAGAGAAGGCCATGTCAATCCATATGAGGAAAATTTCTACAAAAGGGATGACCACTGCACTGCCCTCGCAGCCTCAAGAAGAAACTCATAGCCAGGCCTCAATTCCACTTGCTTAGAATGTACAGCCAACTGGATACCCTAGCAATCAGCCTTATAGATCCCTGCCCCATTGTGCCAAGAGTCCTGGCCTTCCTGCCTCATCCTGTGTACATTATTCTCCAGGAGATACAAGGTCGCTATGAGGCCTGAAACCCAACGCTGATGGCAGGGTCAGTGGAGCAGAGCAGGCAGCCAGCTGGGTTACAGTGGACGGACAGTGGGCCAGAACAAAGACCACGATCGATGCCACCACTGCCATAGACTCTCTTCCCAGCACTTGGCGTGACTCTGGGCAAAATGCAGCTGGCCAGGTCTCCTTTCCGGGAACTGGCGAATGCCGTCACCGGGGGCATCCCCTACCTGGACTCAGAGAACCAATAGGATCCTTGGTTCCTGAATCTGGGCGAGGCGAGTCAGCGGTAAGTGCATCAAGAACAGGCCGCCCGACAGGATTCCGGACCTGTAGCCCGGGGACAGGGCCACCTGCACAACCAAGTCAGGATGTCTCCTGACGGCCGGTCTGGGGACAGGTTGCCAAGAAGAGGAACCGGACTCATTCTGAGCAACCTCAGGTTGGGATTCTCCTCCATTACACCACTGGCCAGACAATGTGGCCGGCAACCAGCACTACACGAAACTGTTGGACTCTGCGACAACGATGACTTGATGCCACGCCCAGCCCTTGTCATGCCTGCTGCCGCTGACCAGTCTCTGTCCTTCCGTTGTACAGCCTATTCTTCAACTCAGCCCCAGGAAAAGGGACACATCAACAGGCTGTCCCATCCCACCAAGCGCACCAGATCTGCTCACGGCCAGTCACCCGGCTTCCCTCGAGACCTGTATACATAGGGATTGCAGTCCTTGGCTCCTCCCAACTGTCCTCTGGCCTTACCTATCTGCCGTCTGAGCCCCAAGTCTGAGCTGGGACCCTTCAGCTTGGACCCTTGGCTGCACACGGGAAATCCTGAGCCGAAGATGTTCCTGCTTGGCCTCACGCTGCTCACCGAGCCTCACTGCAGCTACAGCCTTGCCCCGGTCGCTTACCCCAGCCTGGCCACTGTCTGAGGCCGGCAGGTCCCCATGTAGACCCTGTTTTCTCATGTGTTTCTCAATATTTTCTCATTTCTCATCCCGTCCTGGGCAGCACCGCTCCGATATCGGAGGACACTCCACCGCTCCAAAGGCAAAGGGCTGTTCTGAAGGCATCCGAATCGGAAGGCTAGCTGCTGCTGAGGCTCAGGCTGAGGCTCAGGCTCACCGCCGGCCTCCCTCCTTTTCAGGTAAGGTCATCCTGGGACGACCTCTGACGTTCAGAGCCCGGGCAAGCTGTTCAAATGCTTAGCTACCCCAATTCTCCACGCCTGGGGGAGAATGCCGGCAAATGCACCCCAGCCCCGGGGAGCCCCACCCCACCATGACCACGAGTAAACCTCACTGTGCTCCAAAGTGGCTTTGTGAACACGGGCTCAAACAAGCACCCCCCGGCTTGCCCTTCCCTCGCACTTGAACGGAAAGCTGAGTACAGGCTATGTGCCGCTGCCCGCCTGGTGCCCAGCTTGTCGGGGCCAGAGAGCAACTCACACCCCTGCTGCTGCTCTCCGAGGCCTCCACCATCGCGGCCCTCCCACCTCTCCTGTCAGAAAGACCCAGAAAATGACTAGGTCTTGGGTGAGCAGAACTAGGTTCAACACGTTCAGTTTTCCAAGGACGCGCATGGAGTCCTGGCCGCTCTATCCTCAGTCCCCAGCCATGCTTTCGGCAGCCTCTGTCCAGCCACCCCACGGGCGCCAGACCTAGAACTCAAGCCTCCAAGAAGGACGGCTCCGGCGTGCCACGCGGCCAGTGAGCTTCTGCTAACTTCCCCGCAGGCATCCCATGTCCCAGGAGGCAGAGCGCTCAACTTACCTGTGCTGCCCAGAGGTAGTCCAGCCGTAGTCTGACGTCCACTTGCCTGGCGTGCAGGGCCAGCGTGCATGAGAACAGCAGGATAGCCATGATCGGCTCATAGCTGCGCCCAGAGAGGGCGCCGCCCCTGCAGAGGTGGGGGAGAAACCCCATCAGTGTCAGCTTCCGGCCAAGACATGGCCGTCAAACCCTCGGTCTGGGGAAGAGAGTCATCTCAGGGAAGGGAGGCTTGCAAACAGTTTGTGGGCCTGACCCCAGACCTGACTCTCATCTCAGCCGGAAGGGAGAGGCTTTGCTAAGGGAGAGGCTTTGCTAGAGTCTGGACTAAAGGGAAATGCAAACGCTGACAACCTGAAAAAATTTTTTTGATATATTTGGTTCACATTTGCTTGCTAATTGGTGCACATGTCCGTGTGTCCGTGTGTGTGTGTGTGTGTGTGTGTGTGTGTGTGTGTCTGTCTGTGTGTCTGTGTGTGTCTGTGTGTGTATTCATGTGTCTATGTGAAAGAGATAGAGAAGGAAGAAAGCACTGTGACTGCAGTGTTAATAATTGAGAAAATGATTAAGAACAACTAATTAATGCAAATTATTATCAGAGGAGAATGGTAATTAGCACCCCCCTGTCCAGAGTTTTTCTGAGGAGCACCGCACTCACCCAACCTTGGTGTAACCACTGAGCTCCAGGACAAGGATGTAGGAAGCAGTCAGCCCAGCCAGCAGGATCATCTTTGGCAAGGAGGACACCCGCAGGAATATGGCTAGTGGGAGGGTGCCCACCAGGCAGCAGAGCAGGGCATGGTGTGCAGACTCACAGGGCAGGGCGGGCAGCACAGTGCGCCGGCCCCCAGCCGCGAGGACCACGAGGGAGCTGTTGGACGGAGAGCTCCAGGCCCAGGGCAGGCAGCCCACCTGGGGAGCAAGGGCACGGAGGTTGAGGAAGGCCCAGGCCAAGTACGGCAGTCCCCAGGATTGTCCAAGTGTCCCAGGCTCACTGGCCCCCTGGTATTCTGCAGCTGCTACTCTCCTGCCTCTGACACCACCAGCCAGGCCTCAGACTGCCTCTGCTGCTGCAGCCTGCAAAACCCCAGCTGTCTATAGGAAGGGCTGGGGGTGTGCAAGATGAACCAGGTAGTTCTTGCCCCTGCCTGGTCTCTGAGGCAGACAACGCATCATCCTGTGTCACAGCTCCTCCTCCTCCTCTTCCTCCTCCTCCTCCTCCTCCTCCTCCTCCTCCTCCTCCCCCAGCTCTGTCTCCTAACTCCCAGATCAGCCTCTTCAGCCTGTCACCCCTGCCCCTGTGCATGTCAGACGTCAGGGATACTCACCACACACCCTTGAGCTATGGAGTAGATTAAGACCACTATGAACACACACAAAGCGGTGCGGATCTGGATCGTCAGGCACCCTGGAAAACACTGAACAAAAGAATCCTCACTTTAGGGCTAGGGGTGCGGCTCAGTGGTAGAGTCGTTGTTGTCTAGAATAGATAAGGCTTGAGGTCGTAACCCCAGCAACACACCCTGGGGCTGGGGGACCAAGGAGGAAGGAAGGGGGAAGAAGGGAGGTAGGAGAGAACTTTAACAACTGTCCCACCACCGCGAAGTACTTCTGTGTTCTCAGCAAGACATCCCAAGGAGGCAGGCTGTGAAGAGCCCCTTGCTGGCTCCTAGAGCAGCAGTTCTCAATCTGTGGGTCGCGACCCCTTTGGCGGGGTCAAAAGACCCTTTCATAGGGGTTGCCTAAGACCATCAAAAAATACAGATATTTACATCATCCACAATAGTAGCAAAATTAAAGCTATGAAATATCAAAGAAAATAACTTTATGGTTGGGGGTCACCACAGTATTAGAAGGTCTCAGCGTCAGAAGGGTTGAGAACCACTGGACTAGAGGCTTACTAGATCTTCGTCTTCTATGGAAAGGTCTCATACATATTTATCTATGTCCCGCGTGAAGAACTTGACAGAAACCAAAGCAAAACAAAAACTCAACACACACACACACACACACACACACACACACACACACAAATACAACTAAAGTGTTTGAGTTTATAGGAGTAACACCCGTCTCCCCTCCCAGGCCCTGAGACTTGGTAGGGCAGCTAGTAGGAGCACAAGGTATTTTGACTGTACTGTATTCTCTGACCTCAGGAATTCCACCCACCTCTCCCCCCCTCCCTTTCTCTCTCTCCTTCCCTTTCCCCCTCTCTCCCCTCATGGTCTGGAAGTTTATCATCACAGACAGGCTTAATATGATTCTTAAGTTGCTAGAAATGATATTTTTTAATCTAGTTACTTCAAACACAGTCTGAACTATTTAACGGATGCTCTCATGGGTGACACAGGAAGTTCTTTATGCTCGCCATCTATAGAGAGCATAGGTTACAATACACACCCAAAGCACCGGGTGAGGGCTCACGCCCCATGCAGGCAGCTAGCGGATCTTTGGAATGGCAGGGAGGGTGGAGTCCTCCATTCCAGATGCATGGCAGGAGTCTGGTAGACATGGGGCCGGGATTACTACTACATGTTGGTCACCTCAAGGGACAAATACTAAGGGGCAGAGAGACAGTGCAGGCTGCACCACTCCTCTGGCTTGAAGCAGTCCTGAGTTCTCCCTCTAATCCCTCACTGCCCCGTGCTCAGCACTGATTCTGTGAATGTGCTTATGTGAATATCATTCTGTGAATGATATAAGTAGGAGGAGCGATGTCTTCAGGAACTGCAGCCAACACACCTGCCCCTATGGCCACTGTAGAGGAAAGCATATCTACACTGTCAATGCCCTCAGGCTCCTGACAGTTGTCCCTCATCCCACCTGTGTGACTGGCCATGCTAGATTCTCTCCGGGTTGGCTTAACTTCCTGCCGGCTGGCCTGCCTGCTGTCTTCCAGCATCTATCCCCCCATCTGTTCCCACAGCCCTGAGGTGAAGCACAGAACTCAACACACAGCCGAGCGGGCACCAGTCATGGCGTGCTGGCTTAGTTCGTTAGCCCTAATCCGGTGCATCTTCCCTCCCGGGAGCTGAGTCCTCACGCCTCTGTGCCTGCAGAGCTCAGGCTCACTCTCTGCTTCCTGGGTGTGAGCCAGCATGAATTCAGACACCAGAGAAATCCAACCCCTGACGCTTTGGGAGCTGCTGTAAACACACGTCTCTAGGAAACATTCCATGCCGCCTTTGGTGACACTGGGAGTGGGGCGGCAGAGGCCAGAGGACTTTCCTGTTGACGTCCAGGAGGTATCCCGGCCTGAGTCCCCATCAAGGAGGGCAGACGTGTTTTCAATAAAGGGCATGGTTTCAGACAGGCCATCATAGTTAGATCTCACAGGACGTGCATTTTACAGAGCCAGGTGGTGTTAGTTTTATGGGCAAGAGACTAGGTTACAAGGTGACTGCGGTGACTCTGATCAGGGATTGGGGTCACCTGATAAACTGTTGGGTGGAGCTCCAGGGTTCCTGCATTCCTCGGCTATATTCCGGGCTACTGTCCCCCCCACCCACCCATCTTCACAGTTGTTGCCTGTGTTCTGCTGTGTGAGCACCATCAGGTACACACACACACACACACACACACACACACACACACACACCGGCTCCCATCAACGCAGACAAAATAACAGACTTTAAATCCACCCTCTCTTTGTCATTCTCTCATTGAAATTCTGTGACAAAGGCAAGATTATTTGAAGCCGTGAATTTCAAACTAAATGTCACTCAACCTATAGAAGCGAACAAGCTGTAAATGTGGACTTAAGATGGAGTATCTTTTAAACTTAAAAGGGGGAGGGGCAGAGATGTACCCGGTAACGAGCGAAGCTAGGCTGAACCCTCTCAAGAGGGTTGCAGTTATACCAAAGCAAAGCTGAGGACTGACTTCCCCGGGAGGGGTGCGCCGGAGACGGGACACTGGGAAGCAGGCTGAGCCTCTGAGAAAAGGATGCAGGTTCAAGAGACATAAAACTCCACGGGGAACTGACGAGGCAGGACTCTGCAGGCCGGCCTTTGCTCCAAAAGCCCAAACAGTTCTTGAGCATCAGGGTAAGGACAGCACAGACAGCCTCCCTGGAGCATGCCCACCTTAGAACAGGGGCGTGGATTCACAGGAAACAAACTACCCTGGTCCCTCCAACCAAGGACTAAAGTCAATACCTCGAGACCCTTCTCATCAATATCTACCGCCCACAAACCGTGCCAAGATGGCTGCTCCCAAAAACGGCACAACGCACAGTACGCTGAACCTAACCAGCACCTGCCGCGTGGACGGATGCCTCGTACTTGCCACTGAGAATGAAGGATGGAACTACACAGAGAACACTCGGGTACTTGGTCTCAGACA